>JARWMV010000085.1:0-65611 GCA_030998015.1 Ceratorhiza oryzae-sativae | reverse complement strand
TCATTTTCTACGAGGGAATCTTTAGGATTCCCTCTAACGCCGGCGGGACCCGTGCACGCCTGCGAACGCCTTGGCTTGCCAAGGCGGCCCTGGCGTGCGCGCGGCTCGCCGCGAACGCGGCCTCGTTAACAATGCCCACGGGTCGTTGACCCTCCGCTCTATTACCCCTGCCAAGACGTGCGCTAAAGCGCAGTTCTCTAGGCAGGGCGGCTGAAATCTTGGGTTACACCTAAGATTTTAGCCGATAGAGCGGGGGCATTATTACGATCTTTTTTACCCAAAGGGTGTAAAAACAATCCCTGATAACATCGGAGATCTTTTAACGCCTTTGGGCTTGGCTTACTGGATTTGTGATGACGGGAAAAAAACTGCTAGTGGGGGCCTTTCGCTATGTACAAATTCTTTTAATGATAAAGATATTTCTCTTTTGATTGATACATTAACTGCGCGATTTGGATTTATTTGCACAATCCATGGTGGCAAAGTGATTTATATATCCAAGAAATCTATGGATAAATTGAGCCCCCCAATACGCGGGCCAGCGTATTGGGGGTCTATAGTAAAACCACACATGGAACCAAGTATGCTATATAAAATTTATTTATAGCCACTAACCCCCTCCCCCCCAAACCAGAGGAAGTTGCACTTTCTCTGGTTTAGTGTTGCGTATTTGCCTACCTATGACTTATTGTTCCAGGAGGTTTATCAGTTAAACTTAGTCAAGGGAGCACCAGTTTAAACTGGGCACTTGAGTATGTTGATAAATGCCCGGGAATTTCTTTATTGGATATTCTGAAAGACAAATTATTTGTAAATTCAATTTAGAACAACGAATGTTTTTCCAAAAAACTTTAGAGAGTTATGAAACAATACTAAGTCAAATTTGTTCATTTTTAAATGTTAAATTGGCTATTAGAGATCGGCTAAATCACCAAAATCCTATCTCCGCGCGCGTTAGTTGCTGGTGGGACTTGTCCCACCAACCAACGTGAGCAATCGCAACCGTTTGCGATTGCTAGTGCGCGGCATAATATCGATATTTAGCCGCCGGCTGAAAATGACGAACGGTCGTCATTTTCTACGAGGGAATCTTTATGTGAGGTAGCCTGGACTCATGGTCAAGGCTACCTCAACTGAGGATTCCCTCTAACGCCGGCGGGAGTGGAAAACCAAGCTTCTATTCAAATATTAATAGATTACTTAAGTAAATATCCTTTATTGAGTAGTAAGCGAATGGATTTTAAAGATTGGGAGAAATCTTTTAGCTTAATCGTTGAGAAAAACCATTTGACAGAGCAAGGTAAAGAAACCAAAACCACCCCCAAACAATGCAGCGTAGCTGCACATGTTTGGGGGTGTTTTTGGAAATAATATGAATGATAAAAGAACCAGTTTTAATTGGGATTTTTTAAATCTTTAGGAATGCCGTTTACTTTAGAAATAGAGTATATTATTATTTGGCTATATGCATGGAATTCCTCAGGCTTTAATTATTACCATGCGCTTACAGACATGGCCCCCATGATGATTGATCCATTGTGGTTAATAAATACAGCAAGTTCGCTTATGGGTGAATATAGTTTATTGACTACAAAAGAATATTTTTGTGAAAATGTCAGTATTCCAAGAGGGTCATATGCAAGACAGGTGTTATTTTAATACCCTGCCTGGGCAACTGCGCTTTAGCGCACGTCTTGGCAGGGGTAACAAATGTAACCCCTTCTATCAATCTTATGTTTTGTGAGTAAGGTTGTACGAAGTATCCTACATAGAACCTTCTTCAGAGACTTATACGCCAAATTTCTTTTTACTTTCTTGCCCGTAGGGCCCAAAACCACCGTAAAGGAAGTTTTTCCAAAACCACCCCCAAACAATGCAGCGTAGCTGCACATGTTTGGGGGTGTTTTTGGAAATAGTTTAATGAAAAAGATAAAGTCCAAGTTACTTTTTCCAACTCTCTGATCGCGCCTTTAGGCGCGGCCTAAGCGCTGAGGACAGGGCACCCTGAGCAGCATGTACTGTGTACATGCTGACGACAGGGTAAGTAACCTTTGATTCCCTCGATTAAATAACATTTCATTCTGGCTGCTACCACCTTCATTAATTTTATTATTAGTGAGTTCATTAGTTGAACAAGGTGCCGGTACAGGATGGACAGTTAAGAATAAGCTGTCCTATTACAGTGATGTAATTTTAAATAAACTCTACTCGATGCGGGGAACTCTCAATTTCAGACGTTTACTAAGTACAAATGGTAAAAATTCTCAATATTCTGATGAATTTTGCCAGTGGTTAGTTGGTTTTACTGATGGAGATGGAAGCTTTAGTATAGTTAAATCTGGAGGATCTTATCGTTTACATTTTGGATTATCGCAATCCTTCTATAATATTAGAATTCTTTACTATATAAAATCTGTTTTAGGTTATGGTAGTGTAACCAAATATGAGGGAGATAAATCAGCTCAACTCAGAATCACTGATAGAAAAACATTAGCTAATGTAATATTCCCTATATTTGATAAATACCCTTTACTAACAAGTAAATATTTTAACTATCTTAAATTTAAAGAAGTTTATTATATACTAGAGAGAAAAGATTTAACAACTAAAGAGAAAAATATCCTAATAGAAAACATTAAAAATAAACCACTACCCAATGATTATGTGTCACCAGGTATAAGCTCTTTATCTATTAATAGTACGTATGAAAGAATTAATTCTACTATTTCTATTTTTTGGTTAGTTGGATTCATAGAAGCTGAGGGTAACTTTGGAATCTATCCAGATAGAGGAAGATTCAACATTGAATTTACTTTAGTTCAAAAATTAGATAAGTTCTTATTAGAATTAATTAAAAAATTATTACATATTAGTAGCAATGTTAGACTTAATACAAGAAGTGGTTCTAGTTCATATATTTATGTACTTAATACTAAAAACTCACGTGCTATAAGTAAGATTATTAACATTTTCCAAGGTAAATTCAAAGGTATGAAATCCCTAGAATTTAAACTATGGTCTAAGGCTAATTATTACAAAAATACCGATAGGGCAAAAGTGGAAAAAATACATAGAATAATGGCTAAATTAAGAAAAAAAGCCGACTCACCTTAATCTAATATAATAAATCTATCATAATTTAAACAAAAATTTAATGATTGGGAGGTACCCTGGACTAATTAGTCCATGATTGGGAGGTACCCTGGACTGAATAGTCCAGGGTACCTCTCAATTCCATATCCAGCAAGATTTTATAAATCTTGCATGGAAGGGTACCTCAATTGTGGATTGGGTTAGTGGGTTAAGGATTGCCACAATCAAAGGGATTGCGAGGTAATGTGGCCCTCTTAGAGGGGCCATATTACCTCACAATCAAAGTATTTAGTAAACTCTGGTAAAGGTTTGTACCTACTTACAGAGGTAATCTTTTCTAATATTTTAATAATATATCTAAAAGGACAAGAAAAGATGAAAAATACTTATAATAATAGTAAATTCTGTAAGTAAAAATGGTTCAACTCGGATGTAAATGCTCATTGTTAATTACTATGTCAATAATAGATCAAGTTAAAAATTTGATTATTCTCTTATTGTTATTAGTTAATGCAACAGGCTACTGCCCCTCAAACAATGCAGCGTAGCTGCACATGTTTGGGGGTCAGTAGAAAAAATGTTACAGACACGGAGATTATCCGCCTGGTTAATAAATATATTTAGCCATCAGAGACTTAACGTAGAGCATCTTATTGCTAAACTTTGTGAATCTAATTTCTTCAACCATACTCCACTAGCTTACCTATTTTTCTTACATATTTTTCTTTTCTATCTAGGTCGAAGATCTATATCGTCCGGTTCGATTTTTGAATCCAGAGGATTTGAAATTAAAAAATAGCCCTAGGTTTCGTCTTATGTTGTACGGTAGTGTTTTATTGTTGATTGATTTTAATAGAACACCTCTTCGGTACTCGGGAATGCAAAGCATTCCCGGCCGCACCGTATGCAAAACTCTTCGCGGCCCAGGCCGAGGAGGAGCACCTATAAGGGCCGGGCCGCACCACCTTCGCTTGTCGAAGGTGGTGCGACCTGTGGCCTTAAGGTGTTTCCAAAAACACCCCCAAACATGTGCAGCTACGCTGCATTGTTTGGGGGTGGTTTTGGCCAAGCCTGTAAGGCACGCCCTACGGGCTAATTCATAATAAAATTAAATCAGCACAACAGCACTGTTGTGCATTCATAGAGGATGTGATTATATTATGAACTCACAGGGCTCCTTTGGATTTAGCCAAGTTCACCCCTGGGACTGTTTTGCTTTTTGACCCGTGCACGCCTGCGAACGCCCTGGCTTAAGCCAAGCAAGCTTGGCTCATATTGACCTTAAGGTCAATAATCAAGCCAAGGCGGCCCTGGCGTGCGCGCGGCGTCTGATTCCGAGGTACCCTGGAACTGAAAGTTCCAGGGTACCTCGCAATACCTCGCCGCGAACGCGGCCTCGATAACCAAACCCCTCGGGTCAACAGCATGTATTTATATATAAATACAATGCTGGATGACCCTAAGCGGGGGTTTGATTCTACTTCGGAAAATCAAAAACCAAAGTGGGTAATATGATATACCTTTAAAATGTTAGTCTTATAAATATATATTTATTCAAAAAAAAATGATTTGTTTTTTTCAAATAACTTTTTTATTATTAATTCGAATACTATCTATTGCATTACTTTTTTGCTTGGCTTTTTCATTTAATAGCCTATTCGAGGATTTCCTCTTAGCCCGCTCCCTGGATCTCTAGAGATCCAGGAGGCGGACTTTGCAGCCGGGGAAAGTCTTGGTCCCGGTGGTGCAATTTTTGTGTTGCTTTCTTTTGCATTGCCTATTACACCTGATGAGGATAAATCAAAAAACCGGTTAACTAAATCGGAGAGAGCTCAATTTAGTCTTTCAAAAGAATTAAAAGAGATAGCCATTGGGCTGATTCTGGGAGACCTTTATATTAGGAAAACAAATGGTGGTGCAAATGCATTTTTGACTTTTTCACAAGGAACTTGTCATAGTGAATATATTTACCATTTATATGATTTGTTTAAGGATTATTGTTCTGCGGTGCCAAAAATATCTAAGCTACCTTTAGATAAACGAACAGATAGAGTTTATACTCGAATATATTTTTCTACGTATTCACTACCATGTTTTAATGAGTTATTGGAACTTTTTTATCCTTTAGGCGAAAAAATAGTGCCATTAACAATAGAAAAACTTATGACACCTTTGACCCCCCAAACTGATGCAGCTATGCTGCATTGTTTGGGGGGTAAAGGCTCTCCCAATACGTTGGCCCGTAGGGCGTGCCTTACAGGCTTGGTAACGCATTGGGAGGCCTTTGTCATTAGCCTATTGGATTTGTGACGACGGCTGGTTTGATAATAAGTGTACATTTATTGCAACAAATTCTTTTACATTAGAAGAAGTAAATCTTTTAGTCCGCCTCCTGGATCTCTAGAGATCCAGGGAGCGGAGTATTAAATGATAAGTTTAATTTAAAATGTACCATTATTAGACAAAAATCTGGTTACGTTATTAGAATTTCAACTAAGTCAATGCCTGTATTACAAGAACTACTAAGAAAAATTATGCCTCCAATTATGTTATCAAAAATAGGATTGGAGCCTGACCTCATAAGATTAAACTTAAAACTCCCCTTATCTGTCTGAACCTCTGATCTCTACCCTTTATCCGCTACAGAAAATAGTCCAACTATTGACCCCCCAAACAAATGCAGCTACGCTGCATTGTTTGGGGGGGCAATAGCCCCCCAATACGCTGCAACGCATTGGGGGTCTATTGCGCCTTTTTCCAAATCTCAGTCCTCTCCGCATACAAAAGATAAAATATCTTCTTTGAGAGTAAATAAAACAACTTTTTTAGAAAATAAAGAAATATTTTCACAATGGTTGGTAGGATTTACTGACGGAGATGGAACGTTCAGTATTGCCATACAAAACGATACTTGGGCTTTAGAGTTCAAATTAGGTCAAAGCACTTACAATTTAAGGTTATTACACTTTGTTAAAACCCAGTTAGGTGTGGGATCAATATTTGTCGAAAAAGATGGCAACATGGCACATTTCAGAATTCGAGATCGGAAAGTCTTAGAATCTGTTGTATTCCCTATTTTTGATAAATATCCTCTTCTTACTTCTAAACAGTTCTATTACTTAAAATTTAAAGAAGCTTATGCCATATTAACTGATCCTAGCTTAAGCAAATCAGACAAAGATATTTTTATGACGAATATTGTTAATAGTAAATTACCAGCCGAATATGTTTCACCTATTTGGTCTACTATAGATAATAAGGTTTCTGATCATGCATCAGCTTCACTTGTTATGAGTAAAGCTTGGTTAATAGGTTTCACTGAAGCTGAAGGTAGTTTCTATTTAGTAGCAAAAAGTCCTACAAGATTAGTACATGCTTTTGAAATAACCCCAAAACTGGATGAGATTGTTTTAAGTTCCATCCGGCGGTTATTGGGTATTAGTACACAAGTTCAGTCTAAAAAAGCAGGCTATTTTTCTCTTTCAACTACTAACTCTAGAGCTATCGAAAATTTAATAAAATATTTCCATAATACTATGAGAGGTATGGCCCTACGGGCTTGGCCAAAACCACCCCCAAACAATGCAGCGTAGCTGCACATGTTTGGGGGTGTTTTTGGAAATCACTTCAATTTAAACTATGGTCTAAGGCTTATTATCATAGAAATACCAATAGGGCAAAAGTTGACAAAATACATAAAATAATGACTAAATTAATAAAAAAGTCTAGCTAACCCATTTTTTAAAAATGGCCCTAGGTTTCGTCTTATAGTGTAAGGCAGTCCGCCAGTGTAAATCAAAGATTGTGATCCTCGCAGGCGGAGCACTGTTTTGCACCTATAGAGGATGTGATTATATTATGAATTTAAACAATGTTTATATCTCCATAATATGATATACCCCGCGGCCATAAGGTCATATTTGTTTTACCGGCCGGTCAACTATGTTGACACGAGACGGTAAAACAGTGTTGCCGGGCAGCCGCATAGCGCGCTGCAAGCATGACTGGAGGCCGCGGAACCGCCGGCTCCTGCCCCCCAAACATGTGCAGCTACGCTGCATTGTTTGAGGGGCATACGATCGTGCTAGCACGATCCTCCGCCGGCGGGCTAGTTATACTGTCAGTTCCATTAAAGAATTAAATAATTTTATTATTCCTCATTTCGAAAAATATCCTTTAATTACACAAAAAAGAGCTGATTTTCTTCTTTTTAAATTGGTAGTAGAATTAATGAATAAATCTGAACATCTTACTCCCGAGGGTTTAAGAAAAATAGTTGCAATTAGATCTTCAATGAATTTTGGTTTAACTACATCTTTAAAAGAATCATTTCCCGATATTGTTCCAGTGTTAAGACCAGAAGTAAATAATCAGGAAATACCTGATATTCAATGGGTTATTGGATTTAGTGAAGGAGAGTCTTGTTTTTTTATCGATATAATAAATTCTAAAACGCATAAAGTCGGGTATCAAGTTAAAATGAAATTTCAGATTACTCAACATTCTCGAGATTTAGGATTGATGAATAATTTATTAAAATTATTGGACTGTGGAAATTTAATAGAAATTGTAGGTAGATCTGCTGTTGATATAGTGATTACTAAAATCTCAGATATAGAATCTAAAATTTTACCATTGTTTACTGATTTTCCTTTAAAGGGAAATAAAAATTTAGATTTTTTAGATTTTTGTAAAGTATTTGAATCTTACCCCTGCCAAGACGTGCGCTAAAGCGCAGTTGCCCAGGCAGGGATTAAAAATAATGATCATTTGACAACAGAAGGTTTGGAATACACCCCCTCCCCCCACGGGCGAAGCCTGCGAAGCTTTTAATTGACTTAAAGATCGAGTTAAGGCCCGAGCCAATGCCCCGGAGGGAATCTGTATAGGCGAGGATTTTAACTTGTTATTGTTCTTTGCCTGCTGTAGAATACAGAATCTGGGCTAGATCATATAATGCCCCCGCTCTATCGGCTAAAATCTTAGGTGTAACCCAAGATTTCAGCCGCCCTGCCTAGAGAACTGCGCTTTAGCGCACGTCTTGGCAGGGGTAATAAAGCGGAGGGTCAACGACCCGTGGGCATTGTTAACGAGGCCGCGTTCGCGGCGAGCCGCGCGCACGCCAGGGCCGCCTTGGCAAGCCAAGGCGTTCGCAGGCGTGCACGGGTCATAAGCATAAAGGAGATTTTAAATCATTAGATAGAATCCGAAATCAAATGAGAACACTTAGATCACAAAGATATACTTTACAACCCGCCGATGGAGGATCGTGCTAGCACGATCGTAATCGGCGGATCCGCGGCATCCAGTCATGCTTGCAGCGCGCTATGCGGCTGCCCGCAAAACACTGTTTTACCGTCTCGTGTCAACATAGTTGACCGGCCGGTACTGTTTTACACCCTCGAGAATCGATGTAGATTTGCCTTCGCAAATCATCGATTCTCGGCGAGGTATTGCGAGGTACCCTGGAACTTTAAGTTCCAGGGTACCTCGGAATCAGACGCCGGCCCGGGGTAAAACCCCGCTAAATGACCTAACCCTAGCAGCATGTACTAGTACATGCTGACGACAGGGTACTGCCGCGGGGTAAAAGTATTTAATTTAAGATGAAGGCATAGTCCGATCTTTAGTGAAAATTAAAGCGCGTAATGATAGTACTCAAGAAATTTAAATTAGAACTCCTCCTTTCCCTTCTTGAGTATGAGATTGCCAACAAAAATGTTATCCTCCATTAGCAGGAATCCAATCACACTCAGGTGGTTCAGTAGATTTAGCAATCTTCAGTCTTCACTTGGCAGGAATTTCAAGTATTTTAGGGGCTATCAATTTTATTACTACTGTTCTTAATATGAGAGCACCAGGTGGAAAAAAGACATCTTTTGTTTAAATTTCCAAAATCAAAACCCCTTCCCGTCTCCATTTTATTCTGATTCTGTCTGAATAAAGATTTAATTTACGGTAGCTGTGCCCGCCGGCGTTAGAGGGAATCCTAAAGATTCCCTCGTAGAAAATGACGACCGTTCGTCATTTTCAGCCGGCGGCTAAATATCGATATTATGCCGCGCACTAGCAATCGCAAACGGTTGCGATTGCTCACGTTGGTTGGTGGGACAAGTCCCACCAGCAACTAACGCGCGCGGCAATATTAAATTAGAGACATCTCTAACCACTTCTTCAGTCAGGATCACTCAGTGTCTTGATTAGAGTCTGCAAATGTAATTTAGCAGTTAAAGAAGATGAGAGCAAATAAATTAAATAATGGTATGAAAATAACCCGATTATTATTTATGATATTTTCAATAATGTCAATTTTATACTTGAATAATTTATTATTCACAATAAATAGTGATATTCTATTTTTGTCATCAATTATTCCAGTTAAGTCTGATTACAGTAAAGATAAATTTTCCCATGTAATTAGTCAAGATCAACTAGAAATATTAGATAAAAATATTCAAGATGTTATAATAGGTTCTTTGCTTCCCTTAGTCTGTGTGCGGATAAGTCTTTGCACAGGCGAAGACTGCACATATTTTCTTTGCTCGGAAAAATAATAAAAGAGAAGGTAAGTAATTTTATCTATTTACCTATTTTACCTGTTTTTCCATACTCCACTAACTACCCCATTTTGCTCCTAGGAAACTATAGGTTCATATATGGACCTATAGTTCCCAAGTTGGGAGTTGTCCAACCAACGCAGATGATTGGACAACTTCCTACTAGTCTGAATAATATATAGGATTGGAATCATAGCAAAATGGCCCTAGGTTTCGTCTTATGGTGTAGGGCTGTGTTTGATTTCTAGTCCGTGGTTGTGCTTAGCCAACCACATGACTACGGTTCCCGTGGTTTGCTTCCACGTAAAATACCAATAAATCCGACTTAGGCCTATTCTGGTCGGGATTTTACTGGACTCACGCGAAACCACAGTTCTTCATTCATAGAGGATGTGCCGCGCGCGTTAGTTGCTGGTGGGACTTGTCCCACCAACCAACGTAAGCAATCGCAACCGTTTGCGATTGCTAGTGCGCGGAATAATATCGATATTTAGCCGCCGGCTGAAAATGACGAGTGGTCGTCATTTTCTACGAGGGAATCTTTCAGATTCCCTCTAACGCCGGCGGGAGATCACTCTCTGATATGATATACCTTTAAAATGTTAGTTTTATAAAATGTATTTATTTTAACAATGTATTTATTTTTTTTAATTTGGATAGTAACTATCGCAACACTTTATGCCGCGGCACTATTAATTACAATAGAGTCTAACGCAGGAGGCCTATTATCTGATCTCATTTTATTTTCTTCTTTGTTGCCCATTAAACCCAAACGGTTAAGCAATTTAGAAAAACAACAATTCACTTTGTCGGAGGATTTAAGACAAATTTTGGTAGGTCTTTTCTTGGGCGATTTATGCTCTCAAAAACGAACTAAAACAGGGAATGCAGTTTTACGATTTGAGCAAGGAATTTGTAATAGGGAATATATTTACCATTTATTTAATCTGTTTGAAGCTTATTGTCCTTCATTGCCCAAAACATCTGATCGACTTCCAGATAAACGTACTGGGAAAATATATACTAGAGTATTATTTTATACATATTCGTTACCATGTTTTAATCAATTATATAATCTATTTTATCCTGAAGGGAAAAAAATAGTTCCAGTGAATATTGCAGAGATGTTTACACCATTGTCGTTAGCTTATTTGATTTGCGACGATGGTGGATGGCTTAAAAGAGACAAAAAAGTCACAATCTCTACAAATTCTTATACATTAGATGAAGTGTGTCTTTTGGTGGAGGTTTATGTGATACGTGAACTGTTACTCTGAAATGTGTTTCCTTTGTAGATTAAAAATCAGCTCCCCTCCCGACATACTAACGTCGATGGTTGCATATCTAAAGAAGGTAGAGGTCCTAAGGACAAATAAGAGGCCCTAGGAACATAAAAGAGATGGTGATATAAAATTTGACCCGGTTGAATGTTTATAAATTAGAAACCATAAGCCAAATTGGGGTCTATTTATTACCCCTGCCAAGACGTGCGCTAAAGCGCAGTTGCCTAGGCAGGGAAAAATATTTACCCGTGCTCAAAGCGCCTCCCTCCAAGATTTGTTTCTTGTTCTTTTTCTTACTTTAACACTCAGTCCTTAGACATTTTGTTTTAGCTTAAGCTAAAAATATTTACAAAAATTACCATGTCCGCCGGCGTTAGAGGGAATCCTAAAGATTCCCTCGTAGAAAATGACGACCGTTCGTCATTTTCAGCCGGCGGCTAAATATCGATATTATGCCGCGCACTAGCAATCGCAAACGGTTGCGATTGCTCACGTTGGTTGGTGGGACAAGTCCCACCAGCAACTAACGCGCGCGGGATTTAATAATTTCAGTTCGGGTTTATTTTCTCTATTGCTTCAAATAGTTGCGATAATTTTACTTTATGTTGGGCTCCTATCCCTATTTTTCGATTCTTTGCAGGCGGAAGGTCTCCCTTTTTATGATTTATCTTTGCTATCTTCTTTTTTGCCTGTTAAGCCTAAACTAAAACGGTTAACCAGAGCTGAACAAGAAAAATTTACGCTTAGTGGAGATTTAAAATCTATTTTGGTGGGTTCATTGCTGGGCGATCTTCGGGCTGAAAAGCTTGTTGTAAACGTAAGACTTAGATTTAAACAAAGTACAATACACGAAGATTATTTGCTACATTTGTACAATTTATTTGCCCAGTATTGCCCTCAAGGTCCAAAACTCGAAGGTACAACTTTAAATGGTAAACTTCCGCCGGCGTTAGAGGGAATCCTAAAGATTCCCTCGTAGAAAATGACGACCGTTCGTCATTTTCAGCCGGCGGCTAAATATCGATATTATGCCGCGCACTAGCAATCGCAAACGGTTGCGATTGCTCACGTTGGTTGGTGGGACAAGTCCCACCAGCAACTAACGCGCGCGGGCATATGTTTTAAAACTTATTCGTTACCTTGTTTCAATTCATTGTACGAATTATTCTACCCCATGGGAAAAAAAATAGTTCCAGTGAATATTGCAGAGATGTTTACACCATTGTCGTTAGCTTACTTTATTGCTGACGATGGGGGTTTTAATTCCAAGTATAATTCTGTAATATTAAATACACAGTGTTTTAGTCTCGAAGAAGTGAACCTCCGCCGGCGTTAGAGGGAATCCTAAAGATTCCCTCGTAGAAAATGACGACCGTTCGTCATTTTCAGCCGGCGGCTAAATATCGATATTATGCCGCGCACTAGCAATCGCAAACGGTTGCGATTGCTCACGTTGGTTGGTGGGACAAGTCCCACCAGCAACTAACGCGCGCGGAGTTCTAAATGAGAAATTTAATTTAGATTGCACTGCTAATAAAAATAGAAATGCTTTTGTAATTAGAATTTCACCTAAATCATTACCTAAATTACAAAGTTTATTAGGCTCTATAATCCCTCCCATGATGAAACATAAAATAGGTCTTTAACCCCTTCCCTTACTGTGGTGTTGAAATTTTGGAACCCTGGTACTGCGCAACCCAAATTAGCTTAGGATTTGAGAAATTTAACCATTTTAGATTTAAACAAAGCGTAGTACATGCCGAATACTTTTTCTTTATGTATTTTATACTTGAAAAATACTTAACTTCAGGTTCTCCGAATTTTAGTCAATTTTTTGATAAACGATATAATAAAAGTTATTCTTCATTGTTATTACTAACTAACGCAGTGGCTAAAGATAAATTAAATTTAGATTATTTAAAAGATTTATTCTATAAGTTGGACGTTGATAAACAAAAAAGGCAGCCGCATAGCGCGCTGCCTCAGCCGCATAGCGCGCTGCAAAAATGATACCTAATAATATCGCTGATTTAATATCACCCATTGTCTTAGCCTTTTGGATTTCCGATGATGGACATTTTTATCATACCCCCGCTTAGGGTCAACCAGCATTGTATTTATATATAAATACATGCTGTTGACCCGTGGGTATGGTTATCGAGGCCGCGTTCGCGGCGAGGTATTGCGAGGTACCCTGGAACTTTAAGTTCCAGGGTACCTCGGAATCAGACGCCGCGCGCACGCCAGGGCCGCTTTGGCTTAAGCCAAGGCGTTCGCAGGCGTGCACGGGTCATAATGGTATTTTTTTAAACACTCAATCCTTTAGTGAAGATGGCATAAAATTAATTATAGAAGCTTTAAAGCTTAAATTTAATATAGATGCTAGACCAGCTAAAGTTTCAAACAATTCTCAACAATTTAGAATTTTTATACCTGCTAAATATCTAGAATTAGTGAAATCTATAGTACTTCCGCATATGTGTAAATCTATGCACCCGCCGGCGTTAGAGGGAATCCTAAAGATTCCCTCGTAGAAAATGACGACCGTTCGTCATTTTCAGCCGGCGGCTAAATATCGATATTATGCCGCGCACTAGCAATCGCAAACGGTTGCGATTGCTCACGTTGGTTGGTGGGACAAGTCCCACCAGCAACTAACGCGCGCGGAGGAGTAGTTTAGTTATTACTAACATTCCTCCCGAGAGTCGTTGTAGATTTACCTTCGTAAATCAACGACTCTCGATTCCATCGAGAGTACCCGCATGGGGGGCCGGCTATGCACGTCCTATCATGCGGGTCCACATCTAATTATTTAAGCTTAACTCCCCTCCCTTGCCCGGGGTAAGGTCCCTCGTAGAGGGACCCTACAATTGTGTTTAAGCTTCTGGAAATTTAAACAAACAAAATGACATGCCTGGAAATTTGGCTATATGCTGGAACTCCCAACAATATCTAAGATTTTAATTTCAAATCTTACTTCCGTGGGACAATCAGCAGGAAATTATTATAATAATAATATCCTCAGAGACTGTACGCTAAACATATTATTTATATGAAGATCAAGTCCAACTTATTATAAAATAATAAATTTATAATTTGCTTTGATGTCATTACACAAATTGCCATTATTCGTATGGGCAATCTTTGTAACTGCCATTCTATTATTGCTTTCATTACCAGTATTGGCTGGAGCAATCACTATGCTCTTAACAGATAGAAACTTTAATACTTCATTCTATGACCCAGCTGGGGGTGGTGATCCAATCCTATATCAACACCTATTCTTAAAAGACAATATTTATGCTTTATCTATAGCATCTTTACCTATTTTGACACCATCTAATAGTAACCGTTCTTTTGATTTTTCTGCATTTGAAACTATGTATTCAAAATTATATCCTCATAGTCCAAAACCAAGCAAAGCCTTTTTAGAATGGTTTATAGGATTTACTGAGGGAGATGGATCTTTCATAGTATCCAAAAGAGGTGGTTTACAATTTGTAATTACCCAAAGTAGTTCAGATGTGCAAGTTCTAAATTATATACAAACAAATTTCGGATTTGGTAAAGTAATTCAACAATCTAAATCTAATAACACACATCGATTTATAGTTCAAGATGTAAGCCATATATTATTGATATGTCTGATTTTTAACGGAAATATGGTGTTTTTAACTAAAAATTCCCAATTTTTAATTTTCCTTTCTGCGTATAATAATTTAGCTTTACGAATGAAATTAGAAATAATAGATCCTATTGTAAGTACTCTGCTTCCTACTCTAAATGATAATTGGTTAGCAGGGTTTACCGATGCTGAAGGTTGTTTTACTTTATCTTTATTATCTAATAGTAAAGGTTACCGTTTAAGATTTATATTAAGTCAAAAATGGGAAGTAAACAAAATTATTTTACAACATATTTCTACTATCTTTAGTGTAGGTAATGTTAGTCCTCACTCTGTGGCCGATAACTGGGAATACATAGTAAATGGGATAAAAAACACATTCCATATTATTCCTTATTTCGATACACATTTATTGTATACTAAGAAAAAACAAAGTTATAATTTATGGAAAGAACTAAGAATACAGCTAATCAAAGGTGATCATTTAAATGATGATACTCGTGCAAAAATGGTTCAATTGGCTAAAACTATAAATAAATCATAAATATTTACGGGAATACAGGGAATGGTTTAGTTCAAGCTATTAAGCCTAAGAGGCAGGTGTTAAAAAAAACTATGGACTTACTTGTTCTACCTCGCTATCGAGGTATCCAAAACCACCCCCAAACAATGCAGCGTAGCTGCACATGTTTGGGGGTGTTTTTGGAAGTCCATTAAATACAAAAGACCTCTTTTCCAAGGCAAATGCAAGAGAAATTCTTTTTATTATTTCAGCATACCATTTCTCTAGTCCCTATCTTAAACCACTATGCAATTCTTAGAAAAAAATACTTAGGCACGGATTGTAGATCTGTGCCGTAGGTTCTCTTAAAATACCCCATTTAAATTCTGATGGCAATTAAGAGAAGTGGAATGATAGGTTTTGCCTGACAGGGTGAAATAGCAGCACACAAATTGTGTTGTTAGGCTATACTAGTGAAAACCAAAATGGTTCGTTGGGGCCATTTTGGGTTAACGGTCAACAGATTTCTCAACTAAAGACCGTCGGTCGTCTAATGAGGCCGCTACAGACTGGGTCACTGGTGGGTATCTGCAATGATGCTTAATGTACAGTCGGTTCTTTCGTCAAAATTATTTCCAAAAACACCCCCAAACATGTGCAGCTACGCTGCATATGTTTGGGGGTGGTTTTGGTAGTTTCTGAATATAGTTTTGATCATAGGGCTATCGATGAAGCTATGCTAAAACTAAATATGTCCAGATTTAGGGGACAGCTATAGCAGAGATAGTACGTGAATCTAACAGCTCTCCCCCAAAGGGACGGGCCCTACTCTAAATAAGAGTTGTAGAAAGAGATTAAAAGTTATGTTAGGTTTGAAAGAATGGGTTCTTCGGTCACCCAGAGGTTTATATTTTAATTATACCTGGATTTGGTATTGTAAGTCATGTAATTTCAACATTCTCTGGAAAACCAATTTTTGGTTATTTAGGAATGGTCATTAGGCCCTCTAACCTTAGTTAGAGAAAATTTTACTATATGCTGGGACTCTTTCTAATCAGCTAATTATTTAGTTCAATAGTATCAATGACTATTTGCTAGTTTTAATTGGCGAAGACAATCAGCAGGGCTGTTTGAAACCTTCTTGCCCTGCCGGACAAGCCCCCCAATAAGGTAATGGCCCCCCCAATGCGTTGGCCCGTAGGGCCAACGCATTGGGAGGCCATTGCCTTGTTGGGGGTCTACGATGACCGAGCAGGTAATGGGTTATGCATCCCTCAGAGACTTTACGTAAAAAATTTATTTTTGCGGCTACTCTATTTTGAGTAAGGTTTAATAAATTAAGATAAAGTCCACCTTTAGTTCGAAAAAATTTAATCGAGCTGGCTTATTTTTAATAAAAGAGATAAATAGTATATGTTTATCAAAATCCCTTCCCGGCTCCATTTTATACTGATTATGTCTGTATAAAGGTTTGGATAGCCTTCGACAGATGATGTGTCGAGGCATGTTATGTCTAAATTAGAGCCATCTCCAATCACTTCAGAGGTAATAAGATTTTAATGTCTTAATTTGCCTATTCATTCTGCGCCAATAATTAAGCATAATTTGAAGATGGGAGCCCTTAATTCATAAATTTTATGAAAACAACTAATATTTTAAATCCTTCTTGGGTTACTGGTTTCAGCGACGCTGAGTCATGTTTTTCAGTTATACTAACTCAACTAGCCGCGAGTTATAGTAAGTTTTGAAATAAACTTACCCGTGCCCGCCTACGATCGCAGCTCCGCCTCAAGGAAATTACTGCCGAGGTATTGCGAGGTAGCCTGGACCCCAGAGGTTCCAGGCTACCTCGGAATCAGGCGCCTCCCGTGGTGGATGGGCCCGAGCGGAGCGACGGTCCTCACCACCCCGGGGGGTTACATAAAAAGGATATTGCTATATTATATTCACTAAAAGTATTTTTCGGGGTAGGTACTGTTAGTTCTTCACCTAATAGAACTTTATGTGTTTATCGAGTAAGTAATGTTGATGATTTGATCAAAGTTATCATCCCGCATTTCGAAAATTATCCTTTACTAACTCAAAAATATTCTGATTTCCATTTATGGTCTAAAGTTGTTAATATTATGTCTAATAAAGAACATTTAACTTCTACTGCCCCCCAAACATGTGCAGCTACGCTGCATTGTTTGAGGGTCTACAGTTTAGGGTAACCCCCTACCCCGTGAGGGAGCCCAAAAGTATGCCGTTATACGAAGTAGAGGTTCGAAACTTAAGTGGAGGCCGGAGGCAAGGACCTAGTAAGTCTGTTATAAAGCGAAGGTAGCGAGAGGATTAGCCCTGAAAAAAATAACGAAAAGTGAAATTTGCGGCACTTGTTGGGACGCTTTTTCTTTGTCAAATGGTCTGCTATGTTTGAATATTAAAATGCCCGTGAGGGCCTATTCAGGCGCCATGTATCTTCTAATTTAGAGAGTAAGGGGATTCTGCTAAGAGGTGGATAAACGGAATCTTCTCTAGATGAGAAATATTGAGGGAAGCATTTTATTTTTAACGCTTATTATTACTATGAAAACTTTATTACTTATTTTATTATCGTTACTCCACCAATGGTTCATTGGCGGCTCTTTAGAATCGTTGAATTCTGAAGCAACTATTGACCCCCCAAAACAAATGCAGCTACGCTGCATTGTTTGGGGGGGCAATAGCCCCCCAATACGCTGCAACGCATTGGGGGTCTATTGTATTATTCTATATCACAGCATTATTTTCTGATGTTGTATGTAATTATTCGATTGGATCTGGCTTAGATATCTTAAGCGGAGTACTCATTTCTTCTTTAATGCCCGTTAAACCATCACGGTTGACCAATTTTGAAAAACAACAATTTTCTATTTCAGGGGGTCTAAGGGACATTACAATTGGTCTACTTCTTGGCGACCTTCATATTCAAAAAGACAAACGAGCGAGGCTCGGTAATGCTCGGTTACGATTTGAACAAGGTATTTGTAACAAAGCTTACCTGCTTCATCTCTACGACTTATTTGAAAAATATTGTCCCTTAGAGCCTAAAATAGCAAACCGGCTCCCTGATAAAAGGACGGGTAATGTGTATACCCGAATATCTTTCCAAACTTCCGCCGGCGTTAGAGGGAATCCTAAAGATTCCCTCGTAGAAAATGACGACCGTTCGTCATTTTCAGCCGGCGGCTAAATATCGATATTATGCCGCGCACTAGCAATCGCAAACGGTTGCGATTGCTCACGTTGGTTGGTGGGACAAGTCCCACCAGCAACTAACGCGCGCGGGCCTTGTTTCGTGGAATTACATAATCTATTTTACTCTACTGGGATAAAAACAGTCCCTGCGAATATAAAAGATTTACTTACACCTGCAGGGTTGGCTTATTTAATTCAAGACGACGGGTGCTTCAGTAAATCTCATGGTACTGTTGTAATAAATACAAATTCTTTTAGTGAGTCTGATGTTGATTCTTTAATTTCAGTTCTGGCTGATAAGTTAGAGTTAGCCTGTCGAAAAGAGAGATCAGGGGTTTATTTCAAAATTGTCATTAAAAAAGGCTCTGTGGAAAAACTACAAAAAATTGTTTCTCCTTATTTTCATGACACTATGCTCTATAAACTTGGTTTGTAGAAGTTGGAATAAGCTTGCAACAAAACTACAATCCCCTCTAGTTTATACGGATCATAATAAATGAGTCCGAATAGTTTCAATCGATGGTGGATTTTCTGTTGGATATAGAACAGGTGCAAATTCTTCAGAGATATTCTATTTTAGATTTCATATAACTCAGCATTCACGAGATGTTGTGTTAATGAATAAATTCATTCAATTTTTTGAATGCGGTAACGTTAATGTTAGAATTGAAGACAACCGATGTGATTATTATGTACAGGATTTAAACAAAATAATTAATAACATTATGCCACATTTTTATAATTATCCTCTTCAAAATGTTAAACATTTAGATTTTGCAGATTTTAAAAAAGCTGCTGAGTTGTATAAAACAGACCGAAAAACAACCGGGGAAACTATTAAATCAATTATTAACAATATGACCCGTGCACGCCTGCGAACGCCTTGGCTTAAGCCAAGCAAGCTTGGCTCATATTGACCTTAAGGTCAATAATCAAGCCAAGGCGGCCCTGGCGTGCGCGCGGCGTCTGATTCCGAGGTACCCTGGAACTGAAAGTTCCAGGGTACCTCGCAATACCTCGCCGCGAACGCGGCCTCGATAACCATACCCCTCGGGTCAACAGCATGTATTTATATATAAATACAATGCTGGTTGACCCTAAGCGGGGGTATGAATTTAAAACGAAAATTTACTTAAACCCCTCCCCAGAAGGTTGTTCAATCTAGGGTAAGTAAATATAAATAAGCCAAATTAGTAACTTACTGATTTAATGTTCGAACTAAAGAGTGTTATGCTATGTTCTCTATCGGTATCTTAGGGTTCATCGTATGGAGTCAATTTTCTTTACAATCTTCGTCCAACTCTCTGATCGCGCCTTTAGGCGCGGCCTAAGCGCTGAGGACTCCTAAATTGGGGGTGATTTGCGCAGGCAAATCTACACCCCCAATTTGGGGCGGCAAAGAATTTGTATTGGTGGCTCTCTTGAGTTGTGAAACTCAAGTAATAAATATCGTTGTAAGCTGTAACTGTTTACTGCTGCTAATTACTTTTTATAGTCAAAATATTAGCAGATTACTCCTAGCAGCTGGAAATATTACCCGTGCACGCCTGCGAACGCCTTGGCTTGCCAAGGCGGCCCTGGCGTGCGCGCGGCTCGCCGCGAACGCGGCCTCGTTAACAATGCCCACGGGTCGTTGACCCTCCGCTTTATTACCCCTGCCAAGACGTGCGCTAAAGCGCAGTTCTCTAGGCAGGGCGGCTGAAATCTTGGGTTACACCTAAGATTTTAGCCGATAGAGCGGGGGCATTATTTCTATTTTATACAAGTTCCTCAGAGATTAAACGCGATACATCTTTGTTTTTAACTTGACACTATTCCGCAATCTGTTAGGAAGGATTACCTGAGTCCGAATTTTACGATAATAATGGGGTCACAAAAATGGATAAAAGAGATGAAAAATTTAAACTTCATTTTCACTATTTTAGCCAGTGAGCTACATACTCTTCGAATATCTCCTTTATTATTACCCTCGAGGTATTGCGAGGTACCCTGGAACTTTAAGTTCCAGGGTACCTCGGAATCAGACGCCCGCCGCGCTGGGGACGACCGAATGCACCTTTACGGTGGTTTTGGGCCCGAAACCATTCGGTACTCGCCCTGCCTAGGCAACTGCGCTTTAGCGCACGTCTTGGCAGGGGTAAGAATGCAAAGCATTCTCGGCCGCACCGTCTGCCCCCCGATATTGTAATGCCCGCCGGCGTTAGAGGGAATCCTCAGATGAGGTAGCCTTGACCATGAGTCTCATGGTCCAGGCTACCTCCCATAAAGATTCCCTCGTAGAAAATGACGACCGTTCGTCATTTTCAGCCGGCGGCTAAATATCGATATTATGCCGCGCACTAGCAATCGCAAACGGTTGCGATTGCTCACGTTGGTTGGTGGGACAAGTCCCACCAGCAACTAACGCGCGCGGCAATGTCGGGGGTCGACGGTTGGAATAGCAGCTTTTGCTCTACTTTATGCCGCGGCATTGTCATTTAATGTCGTTTATATTCAGCCAATTGGATCTGGCATAGGTGTCCTTAGTGGGCTATTCCACGTGACTTTTATAAGTCCAATCACCGAAACCTGTTTTTACTTAGTATGTGCTCTAAATTTAATGTTACCAATTAAACCAGATAAGTTAAATCTAGCAGAACAAAATTCTTCTTTATTACCAGAAGAATTAAAACAAAAACTAGGTTTTGGGAACGAAATTTCTGATACATGGTTGCAATGGTTTATTGGTTTTGCCGAAGGTGATGGGGCCCGCCGGCGTTAGAGGGAATCCTAAAGATTCCCTCGTAGAAAATGACGACCGTTCGTCATTTTCAGCCGGCGGCTAAATATCGATATTATGCCGCGCACTAGCAATCGCAAACGGTTGCGATTGCTCACGTTGGTTGGTGGGACAAGTCCCACCAGCAACTAACGCGCGCGGGAGTTACAAAGGTCAACCTCAGTTTGTAATTACCCCTGCCTGGGCAACTGCGCTTTAGCGCACGTCTTGGCAGGGGTAACCAAAAGAAGGAAAGATTCAGCTAGAGGATGTCCGCCGGCGTTAGAGGGAATCCTAAAGATTCCCTCGTAGAAAATGACGACCGTTCGTCATTTTCAGCCGGCGGCTAAATATCGATATTATGCCGCGCACTAGCAATCGCAAACGGTTGCGATTGCTCACGTTGGTTGGTGGGACAAGTCCCACCAGCAACTAACGCGCGCGGGCCCTCTAGCTGAAATTGTTCAACTTCACGCTTGAGATAAAATGCTACATCAATCCTTGACATTTCCTAAGGAATTGTCAAGGAATGGCAGTTTGGGGGGTCAATGGCGACATTGCAATTGACCCCCAATGCCTTACAGCATGTTGGGGGGCAATTACCCCCCCAAACAATGCAGCGTAGCTGCATCAGTTTGGGGGGTCAATTGTTGGGGGTCTACAGGGTACCCCAAATTGGGGGGAAAAATCCCAGGTATAACCAGGTTATAACCTGGGATTTTTGTAGATTTAAGGAGTTGGAGGAAGGTTTAGAAAAAGTGCGTTCTATTGCTAAAACCATTAATTCAGATAAATAAAATTCAAATCAGTCTAAACCCCTTTATTATTGCGGAAAGTTATTTATACAAAGATGAAGATATAATCCGTTAAAAAAAGATTTTATTCTTTTTAAACTAATTCAATATGCTATACTATTGCACCACATGTATGCTATTGGGCTTGATGTAGATACACGAGCTTATTTCACTGCTGCTACGTGCGCCACTTCATTATTTAAACCCTTGAGTGTAAATACTCCATCAAAATTCTTTTCTAAGGCATATTTTAATAAAAATTTAATCTGTAATTCGGTTTCTACGCTAACTTCAACTTCAGTGACAACTTCGACTGAAATGACTTTATGGGGTAGCCAATTAGGGATTAGTTCTATGTTCCCTAAATCAAAATTAACTAAAATAGAAAGAAATCAAATTCAATTAACTCCTAATATTAAAAGTATTCTAGTTGGAATTCTTCTTTCAGATGCATGGTTGCAAAAAAGAGAAGGATGGAATCCTAGAATAGGATTTAAACAATCAATTGGGAACTTTGAATATTTATGGTATGTTTTTAACCTTATTTCTGTTTTATGTTCAAATTTTCCCTTTACTTGTCAAACTACAACTAGAGGGAAATTATTCCATGCTATACAGTTTGAAACTAGACAGTTAGATTGTTTAAATGAAATTTATAACTTATTTTATAAATCTCAACCATCTATGGGGAAAAACATAAAAAACATTAAATGTGTTAAACCTGAGTTATTTGAATATCTTGATTATATTGCTTTAGCTCATTGGATCCAGGGAGATGGAGCTAAAAAAAATAAAGGTATTACTTTGTGTACGGATAACTTTACTATTCAAGAAGTAGTTTTATTGATGAATATTCTATTAATCAAATTTGATATTAAATCCACAATTCAAAAAGAAAAAAAAATTATAGAATTTATATTAATAATTCGGAATTAAGTAAAATTATACCAAACATTAAACCTTATTTTTCAAATAGATTTTTATATAAAATATCTTAGTGATGTAAAGCATTAAACTTAGGTAGTAAGGGCTAACTTTACACTGACAACAGCATGTTTAAAAAGGGAATTAAATCTAGTATTTTAGATAATGTCATTCCCGAGCTACGATCTTCATGGCAAGGAAAACGAAGCCAGAAAAAATATACCCGATTTATAAGGATTATGCAAGTAGCAGAGTATAATCAAAAAGAATTCCTTACCGGGTTATTGGCTGCCTAAAAAGATATAAATGGGGTTTAAATAAGAACTTGGGATTATCTGGGTTTTGTAAAGAACTGAGATAACGGAGTTTTCGTATTAGGTATTTTTCCCCCGGGGTGAAATATTGAAGGAAAACAGAAGATAGAATCTTATTTTTATGTTCTCTATCTTTGGAAAGCCGTATGATGGGAAACTATCACGTACGGTTTGGGAAAGGATTTTTAACTAATGACTTTATGTTGGGGTTAATCTTCTATTTCACAATGATTATTGCGGTTCCTACAGGAATTAAAATCTTCTCATGGCTGTCATTCTCCTTCAGCAAGAGAAATTTGGCCAGCCGAATTGTCAACAAATTTTTAACAGCAACAAATCTATTGGAAAGATTCCCTAGATCAAATAGAAACTATTTACCTTCTAACAATAAGTGTAAAGACCTAGTTGTTTATGGGTCAAATTTATCAAGCACTGTAGGTTATCCAACATACACCTCAATAGTTAGACATATGGTTAAATTTCCAGATTTAGCTACTGCAGGTAAAAAATATGAATTAGAATCTATCTTAGTGGGTATTTTAATTTCAGACGGATGGTTGAGTATTAGTAAATCGGGTAATACCAGATTCTTTTTTAAACAATCTTTGGATAAAATAGAATACTTTTTAGATGTTTATAATAAGTTTTCTCATTATTGTTCTAATTACCCTCAAATTCAGGTACAAAAATTAAACAATAGTAAGTTTTATGGAATTTATTTTGCTACTAGATCTTTACCTTGTTTTACTTATTACTATGACCTTTTTTATAAAAAAAATGTTAAAGTTGTGCCTTCGGATTTATATAATTTATTGACTTATGAGGCTTTAGCTCATTGGATCTGCGGAGACGGAACCAAAACAGGTTCTGGTATTACATTGCAAACACAATCCTTTACTATCCAAGAAGTAGTATCCATTATTAGTATTTTAATACTTAAATTTGATTTAAAATGTAGTATTCATATGCAAAGAAACTTGCCTACTATTTATATTGGTGCTAAATCTTTGAGAGAATTACAGCCACATATTTTACCTTATATTAATAAATCTATGAGATACAAATTTAACATTGAATAAGAGTTAGTAGGTTATTACCACTAACGCATAAATAACAATAAAACCTGCATTTAGGGCAGATAAATATAGATACGTGTTAATTGAAGAGATTGGTCGACAATTCGGATGTGGCAAACTCGAGGGAAATCTTATATTTAGAATTAAATAAATATAAGACTATCGTCGAACTAAGTCACTATTAGGAAACTTTTAGTGTAAAAGCGTAGAGGCCAGACGCCACATGAATTTCTAAGTGTAAATTATTTCCAAAAACACCCCCAAACATGTGCAGCTACGCTGCATATGTTTGGGGGTGGTTTTGGTTGGTTAAATCCTGAAGGGCTCCTTTCAGAGTCCTGAGGAAATCATCAGGCCTAACCAGGCATGGTTTATATATGAGTTTACAAGGAATGGTCCGTTTCACCGGTGACGGTTTTCAGGTTAACCCCTGAATAGGTATAATTATATATGTTTTAATTTAATTCATTTTTATACTGAGATTATAGACTAGCTGAAACTGAGAAGTTTAAAGGTCAAACCACGAGCAACATGCTACGGTGGGTCTATTCGATACACAACACCTATGGTATTCGCTTTAGGGTTCGTAGCTCTATTCACAATAGGAGGGTTAACATTTCCCTCTAGCCCTCTATAAAGACCTCTTTATGCTGGAAAATTCATGAAGCTAAAGATACTCCATTTAAGAGTAAAAACTTTTTAGTAAGAAATGAGCTATCAGCAGAAAATAAAATACAAATTAACAAATTTTCTCAGAGACTATGCGGGGTCATCAATGTTTTTATGAAGATAAGATATAGTCCAAAATTATAACTAACCTACCTCAACAATATTTTGTAGAGGAGATTTTATTCCCTCCGCGCTCTTTGATCGCCCGCAGGGCGGCCTAAGCGCGGAGGGCTCCCACTAATCGATGATTTGCGAAGGCAAATCTACACCCTGCCTAGAGAACTGCGCTTTAGCGCACGTCTTGGCAGGGGTATCGATTAGCGGGGGTTATAATAATTCTTTTGAAGGTTTATTGTGTTCTACTAGTTTTTTAACTAAATTAGTTGAAGAGATAAAGCCAGCTAAAGTTTATACAAATTTCTCAGATGATAGAACATCCTTAATCAAAGAGAATAATGGTAAAGTGGGAGTTTATTGTTTAGTTAATTTGACTAATGACCATTGACCCCCCAAACTGATGCAGCTATGCTGCATTGTTTGGGGGGGTAATGGCTCTCCCAATACGTTGGCCCGTAGGGCGTGCCTTACAGGCTTGGTAACGCATTGGGAGGCCATTGCTATGTTGGAAGTTCCTCTAACTTAGCAGTAAGAATGAGAAATTATTTAAATAATTCTTTCTTAAGTCAAGCTCAAAACGCAAACATGCCAATAATTAAAGCATTGTCAAAATATGGACAACACAAATTTGCTGTTTTAATTGTAGAATACACAGACACTGAGACAGTCAATGTACGAGAAACTGCATGGATAACTCAATTGTTGCCTTATTACAATGTATTGAAACAAGGTTATTCTTCTTTAGGTTATAAACATACTGAATCAACTAAAGAGTTGATGTCAGAATTAGCTAAAAATAGAATTCATTCAGATGAAACTAAATCTTTAATAGCTGAGTCATTAACTGGAGAAAATAATCATTTTTACGGGAAAAGTCATTCTGAGGAATCTAAACTAAAAATTAGCAAGGCTAATTCAGCATTCCCTCCCTCGAGAATCGATGTAGATTTGCCTTCGCAAATCTTACCCCCCCAATGCGTTTGTGACGCATTGGGAGGCCATTGCCTTGTTGGGGGTCTACGCGCATCGGCTGAAATCTTGGTTTACACCTAAGATTTAGCCGATGCGTGGGGGGTCAATGGCGACATTGCAATTATTGGGGGTCACCGTCGACGGTACTCGCCCTGCCTAGGCAACTGCGCTTTAGCGCACGTCTTGGCAGGGGTAAGAATGCAAAGCATTCTCGGCCGCACCGTCTGCCCCCCGATATTGTAATGCCCGCCGGCGTTAGAGGGAATCCTCAGATGAGGTAGCCTTGACCATGAGTCTCATGGTCCAGGCTACCTCCCATAAAGATTCCCTCGTAGAAAATGACGACCGTTCGTCATTTTCAGCCGGCGGCTAAATATCGATATTATGCCGCGCACTAGCAATCGCAAACGGTTGCGATTGCTCACGTTGGTTGGTGGGACAAGTCCCACCAGCAACTAACGCGCGCGGCAATGTCGGGGGTCGCCGGTTATATATTTATAATTCTTTACGCCAGTTAGTTATGATATGCCCTTCAGTTAGAGCCTTGGCAGATCTTATAAATGCTAATTCTTCTACAATAACAAATTCTATAAAAAATGAATCTTTATTCAGAGGAGAGTGGTATTTTTCAAGTATGCCCGCCGGCGTTAGAGGGAATCCTAAAGATTCCCTCGTAGAAAATGACGACCGTTCGTCATTTTCAGCCGGCGGCTAAATATCGATATTATGCCGCGCACTAGCAATCGCAAACGGTTGCGATTGCTCACGTTGGTTGGTGGGACAAGTCCCACCAGCAACTAACGCGCGCGGGGAGATACACCTCTAATTTCAGATTATAACTCAAAGGAAGGCCAAAAAGTTATTTTAGATATGACCCGTGCACGCCTGCGAACGCCTTGGCTTAAGCCAAGCAAGCTTGGCTCATATTGACCTTAAGGTCAATAATCAAGCCAAGGCGGCCCTGGCGTGCGCGCGGCGTCTGATTCCGAGGTACCCTGGAACTTAAAGTTCCAGGGTACCTCGCAATACCTCGCCGCGAACGCGGCCTCGATAACCATACCCCTCGGGTCAACAGCATGTATTTATATATAAATACAATGCTGGTTGACCCTAAGCGGGGGTATGAAAAACAGTTCTCATATTAGAAAAGCTATTTTCTTATTTAATTCTCAAAAAGAATTTATTAGACGATATGATGGGATATTGATTGCCTCAAAAGAACTGGGTATAAGCCATACTATTATCCAGAAAAATATAGAATTACAAACTCCGTACAAAGGTTACTTTTTTAGTTATGAAAGATTATAATTTTGTAACAGGAATTGTTCTTGCTAATGCTTCACTAGATGTGGCTCTACACGATACTTGTCTAAACGTTGCTAGCAACTTTATCATTGCTGGTCAAACACTTAAGTCACCACGAATTCTTTCCAATAAACAACTCGCTCCTTTCACAGTTGGTCTCATAGACGGAGTCGGTAGTCTCCAAGTTAACCACTGGCGTAAAAAAATATTACAATTTCGATTAGTTGTTAAACTCGCAGATAAACCACTTAACTATGAAATGCTTAGTGTTATCGCTAAAGCATATGGTGGTTCTGTTAACCGAGGTAGCAAAAAAAACTCAGGCTATGTACAATGGGTTGTAAATGATAAAAATACATTTTATCAGACTATTCTACCTTTACTTGATGAGTATCTACCTCTAACTAGTCGTATGAGACTTCAATATAACTTCTTTAAAAAATATTTACTTAATCCTGATATAGATCAATACTTTATTGAACGAGGACTAAAATACAAAGATCGAGATTCAATTATACCTCTATTTACAGATGCTACACTTCCTAGCTATTTCCAGGAATGGCTAGCAGGATTTATAGAATCTGAGGGCTCGTTCAGTAGTCGTGTTCGGGGAAATTATTCTTTCAGTATTGCTCAAAATCATGATTATTATCTAATTGAAGCTATTCGAAACTATTATGGACTAGAAGAAAAAATTCAAAATTTTTCTGTGCTAAGAACAGTTATTCGAAACAATCATAAACTAAAATCTGTTTTGGGTCAATATCGAATAAAAACAGCTATTCGAAGCGAATATGGACTAAAATTAATTTGTAAGTACTATAGACTTAAAAAAAAATCTAGCTAATAGTTTTTATGTAAAGGAATAAATTTTGGTCCACTTATTACTCCAGTGATGGGCTCGGCTTTCCCTGGGCCCCTGGGCTTGAGTTGAGCCTATTCTAGAGCGGGCAGGCTGGGCTGGTTGAGTGGAAAACATCCTGACTCAAGCGTGCTCCCTGTAGACCCCCAACAAGGCAATGGCCTCCCAATGCGTTGGCCCTACGGGCCAACGTATTGGGGGGGCCATTACCTTATTGGGGGGCGGATGCCTGGGTAATTGCCCCCCAACATGCTGTAAGGCATTGGGGGTCAATTGTCAGTAGCAGCGTGTACTTGTACATGCTGCCCTAGAGTAAAAATTAAATAAAAGAGAACAACATAAAAAGCTTTTCAGCACCAGTGTCAATTTGAACTAAAGTAGTCACAAAAAATGACTCTATTTTTATTCTCAACAAATGCCAAATTTTATACATTTCTGGGTTTAATGTTTGCAGTGTTTAGTGGTATGTCAGATTTTTCTTCGTCACTTGTTCTAACCTGTGCTAGCGGTATTCCGGTTAAACCGGTTGAGGAACCTAAACTTTTAACAGATAAAGATTCCTCACAGAAACCATTAAAACTAAGTATTGAACAAAAAAATGCCTTTTTACTTAGTCAGGAATTATCAGACATATTAATAGGGCGCCTGATTCCGAGGTAGCCTGGAACCTCTGGGGTCCAGGCTACCTCGCAATACCTCTGCCTTGGTGATCTTTGCATAGAAAAACGAACCGCCTTCTCCCGCGCGCGTTAGTTGCTGGTGGGACTTGTCCCACCAACCAACGTGAGCAATCGCAACCGTTTGCGATTGCTAGTGCGCGGCATAATATCGATATTTAGCCGCCGGCTGAAAATGACGAACGGTCGTCATTTTCTACGAGGGAATCTTTCAGATTCCCTCTAACGCCGGCGGGAGAAGGAGTTCCTGCGTAAAAACATCAATAAATGCTCGCTTAAGATTTCTCCAAAGTACTCCGCGCGCGTTAGTTGCTGGTGGGACTTGTCCCACCAACCAACGTGAGCAATCGCAACCGTTTGCGATTGCTAGTGCGCGGCATAATATCGATATTTAGCCGCCGGCTGAAAATGACGAACGGTCGTCATTTTCTACGAGGGAATCTTTATGGGAGGTAGCCTGGACCATGAGACTCATGGTCAAGGCTACCTCATCTGAGGATTCCCTCTAACGCCGGCGGGACTATCTAAACTACCTTTGGGATAAATTCCAAGATTATTGTCGACAAGAGCCCAAAATAATTAACCGAAAAGCAAACAAAATAACTGGCAAAGAGTATAGTTCTATTTACTTTACTACTTTTTCATTACCCTGCTTCCGCGCGCGTTAGTTGCTGGTGGGACTTGTCCCACCAACCAACGTGAGCAATCGCAACCGTTTGCGATTGCTAGTGCGCGGCATAATATCGATATTTAGCCGCCGGCTGAAAATGACGAACGGTCGTCATTTTCTACGAGGGAATCTTTATGGGAGGTAGCCTGGACCATGAGACTCATGGTCAAGGCTACCTCATCTGAGGATTCCCTCTAACGCCGGCGGGACCCGTGCACGCCTGCGAACGCCTTGGCTTGCCAAGGCGGCCCTGGCGTGCGCGCGGCTCGCCGCGAACGCGGCCTCGTTAACAATGCCCACGGGTCGTTGACCCTCCGCTCTATTACCCCTGCCAAGACGTGCGCTAAAGCGCAGTTCTCTAGGCAGGGCGGCTGAAATCTTGGGTTACACCTAAGATTTTAGCCGATAGAGCGGGGGCATTATTACGATCTATTTTACCAAGATGGTAGAAAAATTGTTCCACCCGCGCGCGTTAGTTGCTGGTGGGACTTGTCCCACCAACCAACGTGAGCAATCGCAACCGTTTGCGATTGCTAGTGCGCGGCATAATATCGATATTTAGCCGCCGGCTGAAAATGACGAACGGTCGTCATTTTCTACGAGGGAATCTTTAGGATTCCCTCTAACGCCGGCGGGGAGAATTATTGACACCTATTGGTTTGGCCTTTTTAATTTGCGACGACGGGGATTATAACAAAATAAGTCAAAGAGTCACTCTTAATACACAAAGTTTTACTAAACCCAGCTAATCGATACCCCTGCCAAGACGTGCGCTAAAGCGCAGTTCTCTAGGCAGGGTGTAGATTTGCCTTCGCAAATCATCGATTAGTTGAGCCCTCCGCGCTTAGGCCGCCCTGCGGGCGATCAAAGAGCGCGGAGGGGAAGAGGTAGATCTTTTAGTTAAAGCTATGAATAGTAATTGGGACCTAGAATGTGTTGTTTACCAAACTAGAAAAGGTCCGCGCGCGTTAGTTGCTGGTGGGACTTGTCCCACCAACCAACGTAAGCAATCGCAACCGTTTGCGATTGCTAGTGCGCGGAATAATATCGATATTTAGCCGCCGGCTGAAAATGACGAACGGTCGTCATTTTCTACGAGGGAATCTTTCAGATTCCCTCTAACGCCGGCGGATCTATTCCGAGAAAATCATTGCCTATTTTGCAAAAAATCTGTGCACCAAAAATGCCACGAATGATGATGTATAAATTAGGTCTTTAGTTTACATTTGCCGCTTGCTGTTTCATCATCTTACTATTTCCAACAAAACTGGGAAAGTAAGTGGTTATCCTCTTTATGAATTCTCTGTAGCTAGTGCTGCTGGGACTGGACGAGTCATTGATCATTGTACAAATCTACTCCAAGGCTCTAAATATTATCAATTAGCCCGCGCGCGTTAGTTGCTGGTGGGACTTGTCCCACCAACCAACGTGAGCAATCGCAACCGTTTGCGATTGCTAGTGCGCGGCATAATATCGATATTTAGCCGCCGGCTGAAAATGACGAACGGTCGTCATTTTCTACGAGGGAATCTTTAGGATTCCCTCTAACGCCGGCGGGTAATGGATAGTAAGGTTTTCAAAGATCGATCGAAAGATTATTTCGAATAAGTATGTGTCGTGTTGTCTTGTTACTGTGGGAGAAATGGGTTCATTCTTCCGGTATTAGTGTCGCACCTCGCGATCCTAATGCTAACGGTGAAGTCTACAATGTTCTATTGAGAGCGTAGAACAGTTGGTACAATTGTCAGATAATACCGTGGGAACCTTAATTTCCCGAACTCTAGTAAGAGCTCTAATTGGGAAAATTAAGGACTCCGTAGAGGCCACACGTGACAACAAGAAATGAATGATCCGTCTACATTTCTTGTAAAATATGGTCCGATCCTATCCGTAAGGATAGCAACCCTAGAGTAGTCAAATACTCGAATAAATCAAAAAGACATACTATGTGGTAGCACACTTCCACTACGTTCTATCAATGGGGGCAGTATTCGCCCTATTTGCAGGTTTCTACTATTGGACACCTAAAATCATAGGTAAAACATATAATGAACTACTAGGAAAAATCCATTTCTGGACAATGTTCTCGGGGGTTAATTTAACATTTTTTCCTCAACATTTCCTAGGCCTTGCTGGAATGCCACGAAGAATCCCTGATTACCCAGATGCATTTTCCGCCTGGAATGCGATTTCAAGTTATGGATCAATCATATCTGTTTTCTCTACAGTTCTATTTGGTTATATTATTTACGATACATTCGTAAATGGTAAAGTAGTCGCAAACAACCCATGGGCAATCCCTTCTTACTTTACTTCAAGTCAAGAATTTAATAACGAATCTCAAGTAGCTAGTTCATTAGAATGGGCATTGGCTAGTCCAACACCATTCCACGCATTTAATATGTTACCCGTGCAATCTTAAATATAGCATGTTCGCAGCACGCTATGCAGCTGCCCAGGCCTGCACAGCAGTTTACAGGAAAATTCTTCCTCTATAAGTTAAATGCCCAGATCAAAATGGTAAAAATGGCATAATTTTCTCGGCTTGGCCGAGGAATTGTGTCCAAATCACTCGATTAAGTTAAGAACCCCTTTAGACCTTAATACCTTTAGCTGTAATGCCTGTTGGATTGACGAATTCCAAAATGTAGTGGGATTTTATGTCTGGTTATTTAACTACCACCTGATCATCAAGGATTTATGAAGTTGGCACATATTAAGAGGAAATATGGGGATAATTAATAATTATCCCCATTTTACATAAAAGAGATAAAAACAACCAGAAAGCTTTTCAGCACCAGCGTCAATATGACCCGTGCACGCCTGCGAACGCCTTGGCTTAAGCCAAGCAAGCTTGGCTCATATTGACCTTAAGGTCAATAATCAAGCCAAGGCGGCCCTGGCGTGCGCGCGGCGTCTGATTCCGAGGTACCCTGGAACTTAAAGTTCCAGGGTACCTCGCAATACCTCGCCGCGAACGCGGCCTCGATAACCATACCCCTCGGGTCAACAGCATGTATTTATATATAAATACAATGCTGGTTGACCCTACGCGGGGGTATGAAAATAAATAGCCAATAAAAGAATATGTGGCTGTTAACAACAAACACTAAACAAGTTATTTCATCAATGGGAGCAGCATCTGCTCTATTTGCAGGTTTATACTATTGGACACTAAATATCGTAGGTAAAATGTACAATGAACTAATAGGGGAAAACCGTTTCTTGGGTTTGTTTGCTAGGGTCTTTCTAATGACCAATAATAAATACAAGAACCATATTAATAAAAGGGCTATATCAAATTATACTACTAATTCTCATAATACACTAGACCCTTGGTTCGTAACAGGTTTCTCAGACGCAGAATCCTCATTTTCAGTTTCATGTCATAAAAATGATAAATTAAAAATAGGATGGGAATTACAGCCTACTTTTTCTATTGCATTGCACATAAAAGATTTAGATATTTTATTGAGAATAAAATCATTTTTTAATGAAGTAGGGCGAATAAAAATAGATAAAGTCCGCCGGCGTTAGAGGGAATCCTAAAGATTCCCTCGTAGAAAATGACGACCGTTCGTCATTTTCAGCCGGCGGCTAAATATCGATATTATGCCGCGCACTAGCAATCGCAAACGGTTGCGATTGCTCACGTTGGTTGGTGGGACAAGTCCCACCAGCAACTAACGCGCGCGGGGGTACAATATGTTGTAACTAGAGTTAAAGATTTAAATGAAATAATAATTCCTCATTTCAAAGAATTCATTTTAATGACTCAAAAACGAGTTGATTTTAATTTATTTAGTTCAATAGTTGAACTCCGCCGGCGTTAGAGGGAATCCTAAAGATTCCCTCGTAGAAAATGACGACCGTTCGTCATTTTCAGCCGGCGGCTAAATATCGATATTATGCCGCGCACTAGCAATCGCAAACGGTTGCGATTGCTCACGTTGGTTGGTGGGACAAGTCCCACCAGCAACTAACGCGCGCGGAAGAACACTTAAACAGGTAAGGATTTATTAGAATTTTAATTCTTAAATCCAAATTGAATTTAGGATTAACAACAGAACTGGCTAACATATTAAATGAATCTCAAGCTGAATCTTGTAGCAGTGTGATTTTAGACAGAGAAATCGTCAGAGTTACCGAAGAGTTGAATCCTTTATGGGTTGCAGGTTTCGTGTCCGGTGACGGATCTTTCTTTGCTCATGTAAGCAAAGATAGTAAACACAAAATAGGTTATAGAGTCGATCCTGGCTTTTCAGTGGGATTAAATTCCAGAGATACTGATTTGATTGAAAATCTAGCCAAATTTTTCGACTGTGGAGTAATTTTTAATTATAAAGATAGACCTGTCCGCCGGCGTTAGAGGGAATCCTAAAGATTCCCTCGTAGAAAATGACGACCGTTCGTCATTTTCAGCCGGCGGCTAAATATCGATATTATGCCGCGCACTAGCAATCGCAAACGGTTGCGATTGCTCACGTTGGTTGGTGGGACAAGTCCCACCAGCAACTAACGCGCGCGGGCTGTAAGAAAATTATCTGACATTGCAAATGTCATTATTCCATTTTTTAATAATTATCAAGTACAAGGAATTAAAAGTTTAGATTTCGCAGATTTCTCTGAAATAATCTCTTTAGTTAAAAACAAAGACCATTTAACCGAGGATGGTTTAAGTAGAATACAAGAAATAGTGTCAAATATGACCCGTGCACGCCTGCGAACGCCTTGGCTTAAGCCAAGCAAGCTTGGCTCATATTGACCTTAAGGTCAATAATCAAGCCAAGGCGGCCCTGGCGTGCGCGCGGCGTCTGATTCCGAGGTACCCTGGAACTTAAAGTTCCAGGGTACCTCGCAATACCTCGCCGCGAACGCGGCCTCGATAACCATACCCCTCGGGTCAACAGCATGTATTTATATATAAATACAATGCTGGTTGACCCTAAGCGGGGGTATGAATCAAAGAAGAACTCTATAATTCATACCGTCGCGTTGGGACCGCCCGAATGGTTTCGGTCCAGCAAGATTTTATAAATCTTGCATGGAAGGATTCCATAGGAATCCTTGGCCAAAACCACCCCCAAACAATGCAGCGTAGCTGCACATGTTTGGGGGTGTTTTTGGAAATCGCATTTCGGGCGTCCCCAGCGCGGCCGGCGCGGCCGAGAGTGCATGATTTGGTGTCCCATTGATGGGACGCCAAATCTACATGCATTCTCGAGTGTAATATTATTATGCAGAGTTACCCTGTAGACCCCCAACAATTGACGGCAGTAGCAGCAATAGTACATGGACAGGGTACAAAACAATGTTCGTTGGAGTTTGTGCAAGGGGAAGAATATATTACGACACAGGTGGAAAAAGATATTTTTCTGACTCTGCTACTCCGGGAGGTTCTCCTGACGAAAATTTTGTAATGTTTTTTGAAAATGTTAAATCTTACCCGTGCCCGCCTACGATCGCAGCTCCGCCTCAAGCGTGCCAAAAGAAATATTTATAAAAAATTAAAAAACAAATCTGGAGTCTATTTATTTAACCGTCGACCCCCGACATTGCCGCGCGCGTTAGTTGCTGGTGGGACTTGTCCCACCAACCAACGTGAGCAATCGCAACCGTTTGCGATTGCTAGTGCGCGGCATAATATCGATATTTAGCCGCCGGCTGAAAATGACGAACGGTCGTCATTTTCTACGAGGGAATCTTTATGGGAGGTAGCCTGGACCATGAGACTCATGGTCAAGGCTACCTCATCTGAGGATTCCCTCTAACGCCGGCGGGCATTACAATATCGGGGGGCAGACGGTGCGGCCGAGAATGCTTTGCATTCTTACCCCTGCCAAGACGTGCGCTAAAGCGCAGTTGCCTAGGCAGGGCGAGTACCGTCGCCGGTGACCCCCAATGATTGCAATGCGCGCCACAAAACTTGTGGCGCCAGCGCGGCCGGCGTCTGATTCCGAGGTACCCTGGAACTTAAAGTTCCAGGGTACCTCGCAATACCTCGCCGAGAATCGAATGATTTGCGAAGGCAAATCTACATCGATTCTCGAGGGAAACAAAATTACTAATGAGTTATATGTTGGAAGTAGTATTACTTTGTCAAGAAGAATGGCTGCACATTTTTTTCATGCAAGATCTAATAAAGAAACAAACCGTCGACCCCCGACATTGCCGCGCGCGTTAGTTGCTGGTGGGACTTGTCCCACCAACCAACGTGAGCAATCGCAACCGTTTGCGATTGCTAGTGCGCGGCATAATATCGATATTTAGCCGCCGGCTGAAAATGACGAACGGTCGTCATTTTCTACGAGGGAATCTTTAGGATTCCCTCTAACGCCACAAAACTTGTGGCGCCAGCGCGGCCGGCGTCTGATTCCGAGGTACCCTGGAACTTAAAGTTCCAGGGTACCTCGCAATACCTCGCCGAGAATCGATGATTTGCGAAGGCAAATCTACATCGATTCTCGAGGGTATTATTTTGTATCGATCTATGAGAAAACATGGCTTAGCGAATTTTTCTTTAGCTATTTTGGAATTTTGTGATTCAGATTTAATTGTTTGTTCTGATTTAGAACAAAAATTTTTTCTCCTTTGGCCAGCTGTAATTTAAATCTATCTTTCTAGATTTTTATTGTAGCCTTAATAGGCTTTCAAAATGGAACCTCTTACATGGATAAAATCCAGAAAAAACTTAAAAGAGATTCTAGATGCCAAAAATAATTTTTATGAGCAAAATTATATTTTCGATGGGCTTAACCAATTCTATGTCTGAATTGGGGGTGCTGGTGAGATCCTTTAGCAAGGAATCCTGCCGGCGCTGATTCAATCCCTTAGCCTTTATTAATCTATGAAGAGATAAATAATCCGAGTCTTTTGACACCGTCGACGGTGACCCCCAATAATTGCAATGTCGCCATTGACCCCCCACGCATCGGCTAAATCTTAGGTGTAAACCAAGATTTCAGCCGATTCTCGAGGGAAATAGATCCTTTGCCAGTTCCACTGCCGGGGGTTTAGACTTAGAGACTATTACTACACTAACCTTATACTAATATGACTTACTTTTCATTATTTTCTTTTTTAATTAGAATACCAACTATTGACCCCCCAAACAAATGCAGCTACGCTGCATTGTTTGGGGGGGGGGCAATAGCCCCCCAATACGCTGCAACGCATTGGGGGTCTATTGCAATTTTATGTATCATGGTGTTATTAACTACTGCCGGTTGTATTCAACTAGCTGGTTGCAACATAGAAGCCTATGGCGGGTTAATTTTTGCTTCATTATTGCCTGTGAAACCCAAGAAATTGACACAAAAAGAAAGAGCAAATTTTGTTCTTTCTGATGATTTAAAGGGAATTCTCATAGGATTGATTCTTGGGGACCTCCATATTTGTAAATACAAATCAGATAGAAATCCTCGGCTCCGCGCGCGTTAGTTGCTGGTGGGACTTGTCCCACCAACCAACGTGAGCAATCGCAACCGTTTGCGATTGCTAGTGCGCGGCATAATATCGATATTTAGCCGCCGGCTGAAAATGACGAACGGTCGTCATTTTCTACGAGGGAATCTTTAGGATTCCCTCTAACGCCGGCGGAAGGTTTAATCCATAAAGATTATATTTACCATTTGTATGATTTATTTAAATCATACCCCCGCTTAGGGTCAACCAGCATTGTATTTATATATAAATACATGCTGTTGACCCGTGGGTATGGTTATCGAGGCCGCGTTCGCGGCGAGGTATTGCGAGGTACCCTGGAACTTTAAGTTCCAGGGTACCTCGGAATCAGACGCCGCGCGCACGCCAGTTCGCAGGCGTGCACGGGTCATATTGTTTGGCATCGCCCAGAACAGTTAACCCTTCACCCGATAAAAGGACAGGAAAGGTATATTCTGTTGTAGTCTTTAATAGTTTTTCATTGCCATGTTTTCACGAGTTTTTTGATTTATTTTATCCCGAGGGTAAAAAAATAATTCCCTTGAATATCGGAGATCTACTTACACCTTTAAGTCTCGCTTACTGGCTGGCTGATGATGGAACTTTTAATAAATTACACCGTTGACCCCCCAAACTGATGCAGCTATGCTGCATTGTTTGGGGGGGGTAATGGCCCTCCCAATACGTTGGCCCGTAGGGCGTGCCTTACAGGCTTGGTAACGCATTGGGAGGCCATTGTGTCATTTTGTGTACGAATTCTTACACGGAGGAAGAGGTAAAACTTCTAGCTGATGCTTTAAACCAAAAATGGGACTTGAATTGTACCATTAATAAAGACGGTAAGGGATTTAGAATTAGAATCCCAAGTAAGTCTCTACCAGTGCTGCAGGAACTTTTGAAAGACAAAATGCCTAACATGATGTTACATAACCCCGCTAATCGATACCCCTGCCAAGACGTGCGCTAAAGCGCAGTTCTCTAGGCAGGGTGTAGATTTGCCTTCGCAAATCATCGATTAGTGGAGCCCTCCGCGCTTAGGCCGCCCTGCGGGCGATCAAAGAGCGCGGAGGGAATTGGCTTATAGCCTGGTTAATATAACCCAATGTATTGTATTTTTTTTTTAATAAATTTTACCCCTCCCCATAAGGTTTTTAAATTTCAATACCGCGCTTATCAGCGCACTGCCCCAGCTTCGGAGGATAGATTATTATCAACCTAAATATAACGTTTTAAAAATAGCAGGTAGTTCCTCTGGTTTCCGACATTCTGTAGACACTATTAATAAACTAAAAGAGCTTTTGAAAAAAGAAAGTCATCCTCATTTTGGTACTCCCAAATCAGATGAAACTAAAAAAGCTATTAGTGATAGTATAAAAGAATTTTACCGGACTCATTCTCATCATGCTAAAGGTAAAAAAGGCATTCTTGCTAAACAGTACGGTATCGGAGGTCAATTTGTTTTTTGTTATAGTAAGACAGGTGAAGAATGAATCTTTCCATCCCGCGCGCGTTAGTTGCTGGTGGGACTTGTCCCACCAACCAACGTGAGCAATCGCAACCGTTTGCGATTGCTAGTGCGCGGCATAATATCGATATTTAGCCGCCGGCTGAAAATGACGAACGGTCGTCATTTTCTACGAGGGAATCTTTATGGGAGGTAGCCTGGACCATGAGACTCATGGTCAAGGCTACCTCATCTGAGGATTCCCTCTAACGCCGGCGGGGAGCTGCCCGAAGGGCTTGGCCAAAACCACCCCCAAACAATGCAGCGTAGCTGCACATGTTTGGGGGTGTTTTTGGAAACAACATTTCTCCAACTCTCTGATCGCGCCTTTAGGCGCGGCCTAAGCGCTGAGGACTCCTAAATTGGGGGTGATTTGCGCAGGCAAATCTACACCCCCAATTTGGGGGAATGTTAGATGGACAACTATAAAAAATAACTTAGATACCGCGCGCGTAGCGCGCATTGCCGCCTTCGGAAAATTGACGTCTGCAAAAAAGTCAGTTGGTCTGACCAGATCAACTTCCGTCAATTATTCGGCGGGGTATTATTACACCCTGCCTGGGCAACTGCGCTTTAGCGCACGTCTTGGCAGGGGTAAGGTAAAGAATGGATGATACAATCAACTCCTCGAAATTAGATTTAAGCAGCCGTAATATATAATAAAAAAGCATTAGCTCCACTTCAATCTTTCTATTTGCTGGAAACTCTAATAAAGCTTAAATACTTCCCCGTCGGCGGGGTAAATATCCTTAGAGACTATACGAAAGAGCTTTATCCATAAATATCTAAATTGATAAATTATGGCAAGATATAGTCCGAAATTAACCGTCGACCCCCGACATTGCCGCGCGCGTTAGTTGCTGGTGGGACTTGTCCCACCAACCAACGTGAGCAATCGCAACCGTTTGCGATTGCTAGTGCGCGGCATAATATCGATATTTAGCCGCCGGCTGAAAATGACGAACGGTCGTCATTTTCTACGAGGGAATCTTTATGGGAGGTAGCCTGGACCATGAGACTCATGGTCAAGGCTACCTCATCTGAGGATTCCCTCTAACGCCGGCGGGCATTACAATATCGGGGGGCAGACGGTGCGGCCGAGAATGCTTTGCATTCTTACCCCTGCCAAGACGTGCGCTAAAGCGCAGTTGCCTAGGCAGGGCGAGTACCGTCGACGGTGACCCCCAATAATTGCAATGTCGCCATTGACCCCCCACGCATCGGCTAAATCTTAGGTGTAAACCAAGATTTCAGCCGATTCTCGAGGGTTATAATAATTATAATTTTAATTTTGTAATTTAACGTTCTTTCCTCAACACTTCCTAGGCCTTGCCGGTATTCTCGAAAATGCCCTTCTTTAAATTTAAAGATAGAACACTCTATGCTGGAAATTTCTATTTTAAAATCAAACCCCCGCTTAGGGTCATCCAGCATTGTATTTATATATAAATACATGCTGTTGACCCGAGGGGTTTGGTTATCGAGGCCGCGTTCGCGGCGAGGTATTGCGAGGTACCCTGGAACTTTAAGTTCCAGGGTACCTCGGAATCAGACGCCGCGCGCACGCCAGGGCCGCCTTGGCTTGATTATTGACCTTAAGGTCAATATGAGCCAAGCTTGCTTGGCTTAAGCCAGGGCGTTCGCAGGCGTGCACGGGTCAAAAATAATTCCCCAAAACATTTTGGAATTAATTCTATTTTTCTCCGGGCCTTCGGTCCTACCCTAACCCTGTCGTCAGCGTGTACAAGTACACGCTGCTAGGGAACCTCTTCCCCTCCGAATTTTAAAATACTGCTCTAATTACTTATCAACTAAGTCAAAATATTAGAACTTATGAATTTACCCCAATTTTCTCGCGTAAGCGAGAAAATTAGGAGTACGCTGCCGCAATCGGCCGCTCTATCGTACCCCCCGTGGTGGTGAGGACCGTCGCTACGCTCGGGCCCATCCACCACGGGAGGCGCCTGATTCCGAGGTTGTGCGCGAGGCGGCCCCTCTGGCCGCGAGCCCGCGCACGCCAGGGCCGCAGCTTAAGCTGCGATCGTAGGCGGGCACGGGTAAGATAGAGCGATCTAACAGCGGCAGCTATGGGAATTAAGTAAAGAAACAATCAGCAGATGTTTACAATCCCCTCACCCTTTTTCCCTTCCGGTGTAGTACTATACTGTAAGGGCATAGTCCGCGCCCTACCAGGGTAAGTCGTTTTTCGAAAAAAAAAACGAGGTAATGCCGACACAGCAGCGTCTTTCAGGCGCCTGTGTCGGAGTATCGTGAGAGAGAACAAAGGGCAGTGCGACTCTAATAAGCCTTATTTTATAGCGTCCCAACGGGGGCCACTACCCAAATTTTATCCTTCATGGCGGAGGCCGCGCCCACAAGTGGGGGATATAATTAAACATCTCAGAGACTATACGTGTCATTGCACTATTATAAATGATAATTTCAGGCTAAAATAAAATAAAAATAACTTACTGCAGCTTCCTCGTAGGGCACCGAAGAGGGCCCACAGGAGCGCTGCCGTACTCAAAAATGGTTATGGGGTTGTAAGTCCTAAACCATTTTGGTGAATTAAACAAGAGCGAGGCGAATCGAACACCTACCTGTGATTTTGGAGATCATAATACTACCGTTATACGACGCTCTTTCAAACCCCAAATTGGGGGTGTAGATTTGCCTGCGCAAATCACCCCCAATTTAGGAGTCCTCAGCGCTTAGGCCGCGCCTAAAGGCGCGATCAGAGAGCGTTGGATTTTATTACACCAAAATTTATGACCCCTCAAGCTTCGGAGCCGTCTGTGTACGGCTTAAGCCGCACACAGACGTCTCCTCTACAAGCGTGAAATTGTTGCACGTACGTGCAACAACTTCTAGGGGACGGGTCGGGAAGAGCGCGCAAAGGGAACCAAGCGCGGTAAGAACTTACCGCCCATAAAACACCTTGGCTATGGTAAGCTCTGTACTGCAATTGCGAGTACAGAGCATACGAGAAGGTGTCCCCGACCGCAAGGGTTGCGGGGTTTATGAGTACTGCATTAGCCCCACTTCAATTTACCACCGCCATGCTTTTGCTAACACCCTAACCCTGTCGTCAGCGTGTACAAGTACACGCTGCTAGGGAACCTCTTCCCCTCCGCGCTCTTTGATCGCCCGCAGGGCGGCCTAAGCGCGGAGGGCTCCCACTAATCGATGATTTGCGAAGGCAAATCTACATCGATTAGCGGGGGCCTGTAAGGGAAGAGTCCGATTTGGCGCAAATCGGGGGTCAGGAATTAAGCTTAGCTGTCTACGTAATCCGCGCCCCCCAAGGGGTAGGCACGGTTACACCAGCACAAGGGCGTCAATTGGTAACCGTGTCGGCCTGCGCTTGGTGGTGGAATCACCACCAAATGGTCCCTTTGCGCGGAATTAATTCATAGTTACTTTTACAATTTTAGTTTATAAAAAATCAAATTTCGCTTCCGGACCCAAGCCTCGTTCCTAGCGAGCGTCTTTGATAGGAACGATGTTGATTAATCACCATCCAAGTCCAAGGCTCGGCTATGGCGATTTCTCTCCGCCCTGCTGGGTAAGTATAAATGGCGCCCCAACGAAGGCCACTGCCTAATTTTTCATGGGCTTCCGAGGTCTTAAATTTTTTTAACTTATGGAAGCTGTGCTGCGCTTGGTGGTGGAATCAGCACCAAATGGTCTCCTTTGCGCGGTATACTCCAACACCAGGGCGTCAGGTGCACCTTTGATCTTTCCCGCCTGGGGGCCCCGGCGGGGCTAAACCCTACCCGACGCCGGATGCCCCTCAAACAATGCAGCGGACCCTCCCACCTGGGATTGGGTCCGCTGCACATGTTTGGGGGGCACTAGGAACGAGCTTGACCCGTCCCCTAGAAGTTGTTGCACGTACGTGCAACAATTTCACGCTTGTAGAGGAGACGTCTGTGTGCGGCTTAAGCCGTACACAGACGGCTCCGGCGCTTGAGGGTGAATACTCAAAACTAATTAGTTTGGGGTTCCCTGTAGACCCCCAACAAGGCAATGGCCTCCCAATGCGTCACAAACGTATTGGGGGGGGCCATTACCTTATTGGGGGGCGGATGCCCCTCAAACAATGCAGCGTAGCTGCACATGTTTGAGGGGCAGGAGACGGCGGATGGGGCCGGAGCCGGTCATGTAAACATGACCCTCCGTGTGCAGGGACTATAACTCCTGTGTCGAGTAGTTTAGATAGTGCAATAAGATATAGTCCATATATTAATAATTTTATTTACAAAAACATTCTGGCATCCGCCCAGTTGAGCAGGATGCCTTTGTTAACCTTCGTCTAGATCTACAAGATCTGGGCCCTGCACCGACACTATGGCGTTAATTGCTGTCTGTGTCGAAGCAAGGGGACGAGGGATGATTTAACGCCTAATTTGCCACCCCAGAGGGGAATTGGTGAAAATAAGATACCGAGCTAAAGCTCGGCTTAATATTTGATGCCACGAAGAATCCCTGATTACCCAGATGCATTTTCCGCCTGGAATGCGATTTCAAGTTATGGATCAATCATATCTGTTTTCGCTACAGTTCTATTTGGTTATATTATTTACGATACATTCGTAAATGGTAAAGTAGTCGCAAACAACCCATGGGCAATCCCTTCTTACTTTACTTCAAGTCAAGAATTTAATAACGAATCTCAAGTAGCTAGTTCATTAGAATGGGCATTGGCTAGTCCAACACCATTCCACGCATTTAATATGTTACCCGTGCAATCTCCGCGCGCGTTAGTTGCTGGTGGGACTTGTCCCACCAACCAACGTGAGCAATCGCAACCGTTTGCGATTGCTAGTGCGCGGCATAATATCGATATTTAGCCGCCGGCTGAAAATGACGAACGGTCGTCATTTTCTACGAGGGAATCTTTATGGGAGGTAGCCTGGACCATGAGACTCATGGTCAAGGCTACCTCATCTGAGGATTCCCTCTAACGCCGGCGGGCCGAGCATTATTTCGGCTTGCAAATCATTTCACAGGAAATTTATATTCCTCTTCAGTGAAATGGAAGAAGCAAAAATTCCGAATAAGTTAAATGCCTAGATCAAAATGGTAAAAATGGCATAATTTTCTCGGCTTGGCCGAGGAATTAAGCCCAAATCACTCGATTAAGTTAAGAACCCCTTTAAAAATAAAGTAATTCACTGACCCGCCTGCAGTTTTTACGTTGCCTCCATCTGAGGGAAGACGACTCATCCTAGCGGGCGACTATGGGAAACCTTCGCTATCCCGCCCAACAGGGCTCGTTCCTCTTCTCAATTAGCACAGCTTCCGAATTCTTCGAATCGGAACCGGGCCGGCGGAGGATCGTGCTTGCACGATCGTATGCCCCTCAAACAATGCAGCGTAGCTGCACATGTTTGGGGGGCAGGAGCCGGCCCTTCCGCCGCCTCCTGTCCCTCTAGGTTTCAGCCAGCCCGCGCGCGTTAGTTGCTGGTGGGACTTGTCCCACCAACCAACGTGAGCAATCGCAACCGTTTGCGATTGCTAGTGCGCGGCATAATATCGATATTTAGCCGCCGGCTGAAAATGACGAACGGTCGTCATTTTCTACGAGGGAATCTTTATGGGAGGTAGCCTGGACCATGAGACTCATGGTCAAGGCTACCTCATCTGAGGATTCCCTCTAACGCCGGCGGGCTGCCCTAGAGTCCATACGGCGGCGGGTCATGGGCCTTCGGTCCTTAGACAAAATGGGGTTATTTTACCCTTAGCGTCACTGCGTGACGCCGGGTCGGATTTTCACGAACTCCAAAACTGCCGACCCTGAACTTGGGAATTTTCCAGACCTTTCCAATATCAAATCCCGATTGGCTTAGCCAATCGGGGTATAAACCAAATCCCTTCCCGTCTCCATTTTATCCTGATTCTGTCTGGGTAAAGATTTAATTAAAACAAATTCCTGACCCGTCCCCTAGAAGTTGTTGCACGTACGTGCAACAATTTCACGCTTGTAGAGGTTCCCTAGCAGCGTGTACTTGTACACGCTGACGACAGGGTTAGGGTCGGACATGTTATAAAAGCTGTCGATTTACTGGCATCCGCCCAGTTGAGCGGGATGTCTGTTTTTAGAATTAAATTAACCTTCGTCTAGATCTACAAGATCTGAGCCCTGCACCGACACTATGGCGTCAATTGACGCCTGTGGCGGATCAAGCCGACACTATGCTGTGGCGGATCGACGGGGGGACGAGGGATGATTTAACGCCTAATTTACCACCTCCATGGTAGGGGGGGGAATTGGGTTCCCGCAGCTACGCTTCGGGACACCATGTCCACACAGTGTGGGTTGACTCTGCCTTAACAAGTTAAGACAAGATCAGCTACCCCGATACTTTGCAGCATAGCTGCAAAAGTGGCGGGGCCACCTCGTCTGGATTGGGGTTATATTAAAAATTCTATTTGTTTCGAAGATTCAAAGATTAAATTAGAGACATCTCTAACCACTTCAAGTTCCTACCCTATCTCGTGTCAACTACTCTGAAGTTGTTGCACGTACGTGCAACAATTTCACGCTTGTAGAGGAGACGTCTGTGTGCGGCTTAAGCCGTACACAGACGGCTCCGAAGCTTGAGTCGAACCGTGGTTTAGCGTCCGCGCGCGTTAGTTGCTGGTGGGACTTGTCCCACCAACCAACGTGAGCAATCGCAACCGTTTGCGATTGCTAGTGCGCGGCATAATATCGATATTTAGCCGCCGGCTGAAAATGACGAACGGTCGTCATTTTCTACGAGGGAATCTTTATGGGAGGTAGCCTGGACCATGAGACTCATGGTCAAGGCTACCTCATCTGAGGATTCCCTCTAACGCCGGCGGGACCCGTGCACGCCTGCGAACGCCTTGGCTTGCCAAGGCGGCCCTGGCGTGCGCGCGGCTCGCCGCGAACGCGGCCTCGTTAACAATGCCCACGGGTCGTTGACCCTCCGCTTTATTACCCCTGCCAAGACGTGCGCTAAAGCGCAGTTCTCTAGGCAGGGCGGCTGAAATCTTGGGTTACACCTAAGATTTTAGCCGATAGAGCGGGGGCCCGCGCGCGTTAGTTGCTGGTGGGACTTGTCCCACCAACCAACGTGAGCAATCGCAACCGTTTGCGATTGCTAGTGCGCGGCATAATATCGATATTTAGCCGCCGGCTGAAAATGACGAACGGTCGTCATTTTCTACGAGGGAATCTTTATGGGAGGTAGCCTGGACCATGAGACTCATGGTCAAGGCTACCTCATCTGAGGATTCCCTCTAACGCCGGCGGATACAGGTCCAGCAAGATTTTATAAATCTTGCATGGAAGCAAACCACGGAACGATGTTGACCGAGATAGAGGCCAGACTTAATTTATTTTCTTTCTCGGTCTCGGACAATATATAACCGGCGACCCCCGACATTGCCGCGCGCGTTAGTTGCTGGTGGGACTTGTCCCACCAACCAACGTGAGCAATCGCAACCGTTTGCGATTGCTAGTGCGCGGCATAATATCGATATTTAGCCGCCGGCTGAAAATGACGAACGGTCGTCATTTTCTACGAGGGAATCTTTATGGGAGGTAGCCTGGACCATGAGACTCATGGTCAAGGCTACCTCATCTGAGGATTCCCTCTAACGCCGGCGGGCATTACAATATCGGGGGGCAGACGGTGCGGCCGAGAATGCTTTGCATTCTTACCCCTGCCAAGACGTGCGCTAAAGCGCAGTTGCCTAGGCAGGGCGAGTACCGTCGACGGTGACCCCCAATAATTGCAATGTCGCCATTGACCCCCCACGCATCGGCTAAATCTTAGGTGTAAACCAAGATTTCAGCCGATGCGCGTAGACCCCCAACAAGGCAATGGCCTCCCAATGCGTCACAAACGCATTGGGGGGGTAAGATTTGCGAAGGCAAATCTACATCGATTCTCGAGGGCAATATCCGGACCTAGATAAAATCAATTAGAGAAGCAGAGAGCAAAAGTTACTCAAATAAAACATGCCACAATTACTTCCATTTTACTTTGTAAATCAAATGTCATTTTCATTTTTAACATTGATTGCATTAATTTATGTGTTTTCTAAATACATCCTACCCGTGTTTACTTTCCAACAAGTAATAAGAATGTATATTACAAAACTAAGCAACAAATCTTAATAACCCGGCCTCGCCTAATGCAGCTGAGCTGCTAAACAGGATGGCCTGGGAGCCGTACCAAAACCCAGGTCCAGCAAGATTTTATAAATCTTGCATGGAGACGGCTCTCCGCGCGTGGGCCGCGCCTCTGGCGCGATCTAAGCGCGGAGGGAGATAGAAAAAAAAAATGAAAATTGATTTTACAGGGGCTAGTCCGTTGGTTCATGGGAGCTAAAAGCTCGGCTTTAGCGACCCCTTTTTCAACCGAAATTAACCCCAAATTTGGGGTGTAGATTTGCCTGCGCAAATCACCCCCAATTTAGGAGTCCTCAGCGCTTAGGCCGCGCCTAAAGGCGCGATCAGAGAGCGTTGGATCTATACGTTTTCCCTTCTGCGCCATCTTTGATGAACCAGAAGTGTCAAACCGGACCTACGGCCCGTGATAAATAACACGTTTTGCTAGCTCCCGGCAAAGGCCGCGCTTGGTGGTGGAATCCCCACCAAATGGTCCCCTTTGCGCGCCCCACAAGTGTGGTGTATGGCGCGGCAAGCCGCCACGACGGCATCAATTGCCGCCGGTGTCGGGGCATCTGCGGTGCTCCGATGAGTATACCCCAATAATTTATTGGGGAGCTCATCGGGCCTACGCGACAGCGTAATTTGTGCCGGCCGTGTCGGGGAAAATAAAAGAGAGTTAAGATAAACTAAAACTGGAATTTATTTAAGTAATTATAACAATTTTACATGGCGTCGAATTTAATTTTGTTTGAGCTTCGCGCTCAACTTCGTTGTCCGGAAGCGATGACAAAAATTGCCGACGCATTTTTAAATAGATTTAGTTAAGGTCCTTGGGGTTTTCAGGTACAAGTTATAATTTCTAAGCGAAAAGATTCGCGGTAATAAAAAAGTAAATTAACAATTTTATGTAAAGGCTAAACCTCTCATTTTCTAATTACTCCAATTTTTCTACGGACCTATGGCCCGTGAAAAATTAGGAGCGCCGAATCCCGCGAGCGTAGCTCGCGGCCGCCGCCTTAAAGCGGCGGGGTGATAAGCCGAGCTAAAGCTCATGAAAAATGACAAATTTGACTATTTTATTTCGCTTCCGGACAACAGTGTTGACCGTTTTGACAAGTTTTGATGAAATAGAATAAGGCACATAAGATTGTGCAATTGTTACTCCTGTATCCCCCCTATTATCAATTATCAATTTCCAATTTAAAATTAAAATAATAAGTCCTGCAGCTGCCTCGATAATTGACGGAAGTTGATCTGGTCAGACCAACTGACTTTTTTGCAGACGTCAATTTCCGTAGGGCACCGAAGAGGGCCCACAGGAGCGCTGCATTACTCCAAAATAGTTATGGGCTGTAAGTCCTTGCACCGTTTTGGTGTTTTAATAGTTTATAATTAATAGTTTATAGTTCATGATATATTCAATGGAAAACAACTAATAACAAATATATTATTTCCATCAGTCAATATTGCAAACTTTATTTCCCCCTGCAAAGGGTGGAAGGCTCAAAAACTTGGTTTATGAGCCTAACTTTTGGCTTGGGTGCCCTCGTCATATCCCGCGTCACTATCTCGGTCAACATCGTTCCGTGGTTTGCTTCCATGCAAGATTTATAAAATCTTGCTGGACCTGTATCCGCCGGCGTTAGAGGGAATCCTCAGATGAGGTAGCCTTGACCATGAGTCTCATGGTCCAGGCTACCTCCCATAAAGATTCCCTCGTAGAAAATGACGACCGTTCGTCATTTTCAGCCGGCGGCTAAATATCGATATTATGCCGCGCACTAGCAATCGCAAACGGTTGCGATTGCTCACGTTGGTTGGTGGGACAAGTCCCACCAGCAACTAACGCGCGCGGGCCCCCGCTCTATCGGCTAAAATCTTAGGTGTAACCCAAGATTTCAGCCGCCCTGCCTAGAGAACTGCGCTTTAGCGCACGTCTTGGCAGGGGTAATAAAGCGGAGGGTCAACGACCCGTGGGCATTGTTAACGAGGCCGCGTTCGCGGCGAGCCGCGCGCACGCCAGGGCCGCCTTGGCAAGCCAAGGCGTTCGCAGGCGTGCACGGGTCCCGCCGGCGTTAGAGGGAATCCTCAGATGAGGTAGCCTTGACCATGAGTCTCATGGTCCAGGCTACCTCCCATAAAGATTCCCTCGTAGAAAATGACGACCGTTCGTCATTTTCAGCCGGCGGCTAAATATCGATATTATGCCGCGCACTAGCAATCGCAAACGGTTGCGATTGCTCACGTTGGTTGGTGGGACAAGTCCCACCAGCAACTAACGCGCGCGGACGCTAAACCACGGTTCGACTCAAGCTTCGGAGCCGTCTGTGTACGGCTTAAGCCGCACACAGACGTCTCCTCTACAAGCGTGAAATTGTTGCACGTACGTGCAACAACTTCAGAGTAGTTGACACGAGATATTGTTAGGATTGTGAGCCCAACCACCTTTTGAGGGATGAACCACCAACCTCACACGAGGGGAAAAATAAAACTCTAGAACTCCGCTGTCCCCTGGAAATATTTTCAGGTTTTCTCGATTCTTTGCATCGTTAAGGTCCCTGCTCCGACACAGTGACGGCGGTTTTTTTTAGTCAAAAAAACGCCCTAACTGGCGCGGTATAATAGCCCGCCAGCAAAAGCCAGGCGGGGACGTCTGCTGTGTCATCTGTGATGATCCCCCCCGAGCGGGCGGGTGTAAAACCAAGAGTTCGAGGGAAATAAAGGAGTAATATAAACATAATAAGTCTTGCAGATTATCTAACTTGGGTGTTAACCCACTACCAAATAAATCCCCTTTTGGGTACGAGAATTGCACTCCCCGCGGCAGTAAGGACTTTGATTCCGAGGAATCAGAGTCCAAATTTCACAATATCAGGGGGCTCCGGCCCCTCCAAACAATGCAGCGTAGCTGCACATGTTTGGGGGGCAGAAGTCTGCGGTCGGCGGAGTTTTTGGCTTCATCAGCCAAAATTCTAACCCCTGCGGCCCTAGCTCCGCTCCCCGCCGGCGTTAGAGGGAATCCTCAGATGAGGTAGCCTTGACCATGAGTCTCATGGTCCAGGCTACCTCCCATAAAGATTCCCTCGTAGAAAATGACGACCGTTCGTCATTTTCAGCCGGCGGCTAAATATCGATATTATGCCGCGCACTAGCAATCGCAAACGGTTGCGATTGCTCACGTTGGTTGGTGGGACAAGTCCCACCAGCAACTAACGCGCGCGGGGAGCGGGCCGGGGGTCAATTTGTTTTCCGGTCCTACCCTAATTAGGTCCTACCCTAACCCTGTCGAAGAGTATTCACCCTCAAGCTTCGGAGCCGTCTGTGTACGGCTTAAGCCGCACACAGACGTCTCCTCTACAAGCGTGAAATTGTTGCACGTACGTGCAACAACCTAGGGGACGGGTCAGGAAAAATAGGGGTTTACTCGTCCTCGCCTGGATGGCCCTGTGGGCCGCCCGGGCGGGATAGCGGGCGCGCCGCGACCGCGGCCGCGAATATCTACGGGTCAAAGTTCGGTGGAATCTTCGCGCGTTCCCTGCTCGGTCATCGAAGATGTCCGGCAGGGACGCACTAAACCGATTCAGCGCCCTGAATTTTTGATGGGCTGCACCAGCTGCGGCCCTGGCGTGCGCGGGCGTCTGATTCCGAGGTACCCTGGAACTTAAGTTCCAGGGTACCTCGGAATCAGACGCCCGCGCACGCCAGGGCCGCAGCTGGTGCAGCCCATCAAAAATTCAGGGCGCTGAATCGGTTTAGTGCGTCCCTGCCGGACATCTTCGATGACCGAGCAGGGAACGCGCGAAGATTCCACCGAACTTTGACCCGTAGATATTCGCGGCCGCGGTCGCGGCGCGCCCGCTATCCCGCCCGGGCGGCCCACAGGGCCATCCAGGCGAGGACGAGTAAACCCCTATTTTTCCTGACCCGTCCCCTAGGTTGTTGCACGTACGTGCAACAATTTCACGCTTGTAGAGGAGACGTCTGTGTGCGGCTTAAGCCGTACACAGACGGCTCCGAAGCTTGAGGGTGAATACTCTTCGACAGGGTTAGGGTAGGACCTAATTAGGGTAGGACCGGAAAACAAATTGACCCCCGGCCCGCTCCCCGCGCGCGTTAGTTGCTGGTGGGACTTGTCCCACCAACCAACGTGAGCAATCGCAACCGTTTGCGATTGCTAGTGCGCGGCATAATATCGATATTTAGCCGCCGGCTGAAAATGACGAACGGTCGTCATTTTCTACGAGGGAATCTTTATGGGAGGTAGCCTGGACCATGAGACTCATGGTCAAGGCTACCTCATCTGAGGATTCCCTCTAACGCCGGCGGGGAGCGGAGCTAGGGCCGCAGGGGTTAGAATTTTGGCTGATGAAGCCAAAAACTCCGCCGACCGCAGACTTCTGCCCCCAAACATGTGCAGCTACGCTGCATTGTTTGGAGGGGCCGGAGCCCCCTGATATTGTGAAATTTGGACTCTGATTCCTCGGAATCAAAGTCCTTACTGCCGCGGGGAGTGCAATTCTCGTACCCAAAAGGGGATTTATTTGGTAGTGGGTTAACACCCAAGTTAGATAATCTGCAAGACTTATTATGTTTATATTACTCCTTTATTTCCCTCGAACTCTTGGTTTTACACCCGCCCGCTCGGGGGGGGATCATCACAGATGACACAGCAGACGTCCCCGCCTGGCTTTTGCTGGCGGGCTATTATACCGCGCCAGTTAGGGCGTTTTTTTGACTAAAAAAAACCGCCGTCACTGTGTCGGAGCAGGGACCTTAACGATGCAAAGAATCGAGAAAACCTGAAAATATTTCCAGGGGACAGCGGAGTTCTAGAGTTTTATTTTTCCCCTCGTGTGAGGTTGGTGGTTCATCCCTCAAAAGGTGGTTGGGCTCACAATCCTAACAATATCTCGTGTCAACTACTCTGAAGTTGTTGCACGTACGTGCAACAATTTCACGCTTGTAGAGGAGACGTCTGTGTGCGGCTTAAGCCGTACACAGACGGCTCCGAAGCTTGAGTCGAACCGTGGTTTAGCGTCCGCGCGCGTTAGTTGCTGGTGGGACTTGTCCCACCAACCAACGTGAGCAATCGCAACCGTTTGCGATTGCTAGTGCGCGGCATAATATCGATATTTAGCCGCCGGCTGAAAATGACGAACGGTCGTCATTTTCTACGAGGGAATCTTTATGGGAGGTAGCCTGGACCATGAGACTCATGGTCAAGGCTACCTCATCTGAGGATTCCCTCTAACGCCGGCGGATACAGGTCCAGCAAGATTTTATAAATCTTGCATGGAAGCAAACCACGGAACGATGTTGACCGAGATAGTGACGCGGGATATGACGAGGGCACCCAAGCCAAAAGTTAGGCTCATAAACCAAGTTTTTGAGCCTTCCACCCTTTGCAGGGGGAAATAAAGTTTGCAATATTGACTGATGGAAATAATATATTTGTTATTAGTTGTTTTCCATTGAATATATCATGAACTATAAACTATTAATTATAAACTATTAAAACACCAAAACGGTGCAAGGACTTACAGCCCATAACTATTTTGGAGTAATGCAGCGCTCCTGTGGGCCCTCTTCGGTGCCCTACGGAAATTGACGTCTGCAAAAAAGTCAGTTGGTCTGACCAGATCAACTTCCGTCAATTATCGAGGCAGCTGCAGGACTTATTATTTTAATTTTAAATTGGAAATTGATAATTGATAATAGGGGGGATACAGGAGTAACAATTGCACAATCTTATGTGCCTTATTCTATTTCATCAAAACTTGTCAAAACGGTCAACACTGTTGTCCGGAAGCGAAATAAAATAGTCAAATTTGTCATTTTTCATGAGCTTTAGCTCGGCTTATCACCCCGCCGCTTTAAGGCGGCGGCCGCGAGCTACGCTCGCGGGATTCGGCGCTCCTAATTTTTCACGGGCCATAGGTCCGTAGAAAAATTGGAGTAATTAGAAAATGAGAGGTTTAGCCTTTACATAAAATTGTTAATTTACTTTTTTATTACCGCGAATCTTTTCGCTTAGAAATTATAACTTGTACCTGAAAACCCCAAGGACCTTAACTAAATCTATTTAAAAATGCGTCGGCAATTTTTGTCATCGCTTCCGGACAACGAAGTTGAGCGCGAAGCTCAAACAAAATTAAATTCGACGCCATGTAAAATTGTTATAATTACTTAAATAAATTCCAGTTTTAGTTTATCTTAACTCTCTTTTATTTTCCCCGACACGGCCGGCACAAATTACGCTGTCGCGTAGGCCCGATGAGCTCCCCAATAAATTATTGGGGTATACTCATCGGAGCACCGCAGATGCCCCGACACCGGCGGCAATTGATGCCGTCGTGGCGGCTTGCCGCGCCATACACCACACTTGTGGGGCGCGCAAAGGGGACCATTTGGTGGGGATTCCACCACCAAGCGCGGCCTTTGCCGGGAGCTAGCAAAACGTGTTATTTATCACGGGCCGTAGGTCCGGTTTGACACTTCTGGTTCATCAAAGATGGCGCAGAAGGGAAAACGTATAGATCCAACGCTCTCTGATCGCGCCTTTAGGCGCGGCCTAAGCGCTGAGGACTCCTAAATTGGGGGTGATTTGCGCAGGCAAATCTACACCCCAAATTTGGGGTTAATTTCGGTTGAAAAAGGGGTCGCTAAAGCCGAGCTTTTAGCTCCCATGAACCAACGGACTAGCCCCTGTAAAATCAATTTTCATTTTTTTTTTCTATCTCCCTCCGCGCTTAGATCGCGCCAGAGGCGCGGCCCACGCGCGGAGAGCCGTCTCCATGCAAGATTTATAAAATCTTGCTGGACCTGGGTTTTGGTACGGCTCCCAGGCCATCCTGTTTAGCAGCTCAGCTGCATTAGGCGAGGCCGGGTTATTAAGATTTGTTGCTTAGTTTTGTAATATACATTCTTATTACTTGTTGGAAAGTAAACACGGGTAGGATGTATTTAGAAAACACATAAATTAATGCAATCAATGTTAAAAATGAAAATGACATTTGATTTACAAAGTAAAATGGAAGTAATTGTGGCATGTTTTATTTGAGTAACTTTTGCTCTCTGCTTCTCTAATTGATTTTATCTAGGTCCGGATATTGCCCTCGAGAATCGATGTAGATTTGCCTTCGCAAATCTTACCCCCCCAATGCGTTTGTGACGCATTGGGAGGCCATTGCCTTGTTGGGGGTCTACGCGCATCGGCTGAAATCTTGGTTTACACCTAAGATTTAGCCGATGCGTGGGGGGTCAATGGCGACATTGCAATTATTGGGGGTCACCGTCGACGGTACTCGCCCTGCCTAGGCAACTGCGCTTTAGCGCACGTCTTGGCAGGGGTAAGAATGCAAAGCATTCTCGGCCGCACCGTCTGCCCCCCGATATTGTAATGCCCGCCGGCGTTAGAGGGAATCCTCAGATGAGGTAGCCTTGACCATGAGTCTCATGGTCCAGGCTACCTCCCATAAAGATTCCCTCGTAGAAAATGACGACCGTTCGTCATTTTCAGCCGGCGGCTAAATATCGATATTATGCCGCGCACTAGCAATCGCAAACGGTTGCGATTGCTCACGTTGGTTGGTGGGACAAGTCCCACCAGCAACTAACGCGCGCGGCAATGTCGGGGGTCGCCGGTTATATATTGTCCGAGACCGAGAAAGAAAATAAATTAAGTCTGGCCTCTATCTCGGTCAACATCGTTCCGTGGTTTGCTTCCATGCAAGATTTATAAAATCTTGCTGGACCTGTATCCGCCGGCGTTAGAGGGAATCCTCAGATGAGGTAGCCTTGACCATGAGTCTCATGGTCCAGGCTACCTCCCATAAAGATTCCCTCGTAGAAAATGACGACCGTTCGTCATTTTCAGCCGGCGGCTAAATATCGATATTATGCCGCGCACTAGCAATCGCAAACGGTTGCGATTGCTCACGTTGGTTGGTGGGACAAGTCCCACCAGCAACTAACGCGCGCGGGCCCCCGCTCTATCGGCTAAAATCTTAGGTGTAACCCAAGATTTCAGCCGCCCTGCCTAGAGAACTGCGCTTTAGCGCACGTCTTGGCAGGGGTAATAAAGCGGAGGGTCAACGACCCGTGGGCATTGTTAACGAGGCCGCGTTCGCGGCGAGCCGCGCGCACGCCAGGGCCGCCTTGGCAAGCCAAGGCGTTCGCAGGCGTGCACGGGTCCCGCCGGCGTTAGAGGGAATCCTCAGATGAGGTAGCCTTGACCATGAGTCTCATGGTCCAGGCTACCTCCCATAAAGATTCCCTCGTAGAAAATGACGACCGTTCGTCATTTTCAGCCGGCGGCTAAATATCGATATTATGCCGCGCACTAGCAATCGCAAACGGTTGCGATTGCTCACGTTGGTTGGTGGGACAAGTCCCACCAGCAACTAACGCGCGCGGACGCTAAACCACGGTTCGACTCAAGCTTCGGAGCCGTCTGTGTACGGCTTAAGCCGCACACAGACGTCTCCTCTACAAGCGTGAAATTGTTGCACGTACGTGCAACAACTTCAGAGTAGTTGACACGAGATAGGGTAGGAACTTGAAGTGGTTAGAGATGTCTCTAATTTAATCTTTGAATCTTCGAAACAAATAGAATTTTTAATATAACCCCAATCCAGACGAGGTGGCCCCGCCACTTTTGCAGCTATGCTGCAAAGTATCGGGGTAGCTGATCTTGTCTTAACTTGTTAAGGCAGAGTCAACCCACACTGTGTGGACATGGTGTCCCGAAGCGTAGCTGCGGGAACCCAATTCCCCCCCCTACCATGGAGGTGGTAAATTAGGCGTTAAATCATCCCTCGTCCCCCCGTCGATCCGCCACAGCATAGTGTCGGCTTGATCCGCCACAGGCGTCAATTGACGCCATAGTGTCGGTGCAGGGCTCAGATCTTGTAGATCTAGACGAAGGTTAATTTAATTCTAAAAACAGACATCCCGCTCAACTGGGCGGATGCCAGTAAATCGACAGCTTTTATAACATGTCCGACCCTAACCCTGTCGTCAGCGTGTACAAGTACACGCTGCTAGGGAACCTCTACAAGCGTGAAATTGTTGCACGTACGTGCAACAACTTCTAGGGGACGGGTCAGGAATTTGTTTTAATTAAATCTTTACCCAGACAGAATCAGGATAAAATGGAGACGGGAAGGGATTTGGTTTATACCCCGATTGGCTAAGCCAATCGGGATTTGATATTGGAAAGGTCTGGAAAATTCCCAAGTTCAGGGTCGGCAGTTTTGGAGTTCGTGAAAATCCGACCCGGCGTCACGCAGTGACGCTAAGGGTAAAATAACCCCATTTTGTCTAAGGACCGAAGGCCCATGACCCGCCGCCGTATGGACTCTAGGGCAGCCCGCCGGCGTTAGAGGGAATCCTCAGATGAGGTAGCCTTGACCATGAGTCTCATGGTCCAGGCTACCTCCCATAAAGATTCCCTCGTAGAAAATGACGACCGTTCGTCATTTTCAGCCGGCGGCTAAATATCGATATTATGCCGCGCACTAGCAATCGCAAACGGTTGCGATTGCTCACGTTGGTTGGTGGGACAAGTCCCACCAGCAACTAACGCGCGCGGGCTGGCTGAAACCTAGAGGGACAGGAGGCGGCGGAAGGGCCGGCTCCTGCCCCCCAAACATGTGCAGCTACGCTGCATTGTTTGAGGGGCATACGATCGTGCAAGCACGATCCTCCGCCGGCCCGGTTCCGATTCGAAGAATTCGGAAGCTGTGCTAATTGAGAAGAGGAACGAGCCCTGTTGGGCGGGATAGCGAAGGTTTCCCATAGTCGCCCGCTAGGATGAGTCGTCTTCCCTCAGATGGAGGCAACGTAAAAACTGCAGGCGGGTCAGTGAATTACTTTATTTTTAAAGGGGTTCTTAACTTAATCGAGTGATTTGGGCTTAATTCCTCGGCCAAGCCGAGAAAATTATGCCATTTTTACCATTTTGATCTAGGCATTTAACTTATTCGGAATTTTTGCTTCTTCCATTTCACTGAAGAGGAATATAAATTTCCTGTGAAATGATTTGCAAGCCGAAATAATGCTCGGCCCGCCGGCGTTAGAGGGAATCCTCAGATGAGGTAGCCTTGACCATGAGTCTCATGGTCCAGGCTACCTCCCATAAAGATTCCCTCGTAGAAAATGACGACCGTTCGTCATTTTCAGCCGGCGGCTAAATATCGATATTATGCCGCGCACTAGCAATCGCAAACGGTTGCGATTGCTCACGTTGGTTGGTGGGACAAGTCCCACCAGCAACTAACGCGCGCGGAGATTGCACGGGTAACATATTAAATGCGTGGAATGGTGTTGGACTAGCCAATGCCCATTCTAATGAACTAGCTACTTGAGATTCGTTATTAAATTCTTGACTTGAAGTAAAGTAAGAAGGGATTGCCCATGGGTTGTTTGCGACTACTTTACCATTTACGAATGTATCGTAAATAATATAACCAAATAGAACTGTAGCGAAAACAGATATGATTGATCCATAACTTGAAATCGCATTCCAGGCGGAAAATGCATCTGGGTAATCAGGGATTCTTCGTGGCATCAAATATTAAGCCGAGCTTTAGCTCGGTATCTTATTTTCACCAATTCCCCTCTGGGGTGGCAAATTAGGCGTTAAATCATCCCTCGTCCCCTTGCTTCGACACAGACAGCAATTAACGCCATAGTGTCGGTGCAGGGCCCAGATCTTGTAGATCTAGACGAAGGTTAACAAAGGCATCCTGCTCAACTGGGCGGATGCCAGAATGTTTTTGTAAATAAAATTATTAATATATGGACTATATCTTATTGCACTATCTAAACTACTCGACACAGGAGTTATAGTCCCTGCACACGGAGGGTCATGTTTACATGACCGGCTCCGGCCCCATCCGCCGTCTCCTGCCCCTCAAACATGTGCAGCTACGCTGCATTGTTTGAGGGGCATCCGCCCCCCAATAAGGTAATGGCCCCCCCCAATACGTTTGTGACGCATTGGGAGGCCATTGCCTTGTTGGGGGTCTACAGGGAACCCCAAACTAATTAGTTTTGAGTATTCACCCTCAAGCGCCGGAGCCGTCTGTGTACGGCTTAAGCCGCACACAGACGTCTCCTCTACAAGCGTGAAATTGTTGCACGTACGTGCAACAACTTCTAGGGGACGGGTCAAGCTCGTTCCTAGTGCCCCCCAAACATGTGCAGCGGACCCAATCCCAGGTGGGAGGGTCCGCTGCATTGTTTGAGGGGCATCCGGCGTCGGGTAGGGTTTAGCCCCGCCGGGGCCCCCAGGCGGGAAAGATCAAAGGTGCACCTGACGCCCTGGTGTTGGAGTATACCGCGCAAAGGAGACCATTTGGTGCTGATTCCACCACCAAGCGCAGCACAGCTTCCATAAGTTAAAAAAATTTAAGACCTCGGAAGCCCATGAAAAATTAGGCAGTGGCCTTCGTTGGGGCGCCATTTATACTTACCCAGCAGGGCGGAGAGAAATCGCCATAGCCGAGCCTTGGACTTGGATGGTGATTAATCAACATCGTTCCTATCAAAGACGCTCGCTAGGAACGAGGCTTGGGTCCGGAAGCGAAATTTGATTTTTTATAAACTAAAATTGTAAAAGTAACTATGAATTAATTCCGCGCAAAGGGACCATTTGGTGGTGATTCCACCACCAAGCGCAGGCCGACACGGTTACCAATTGACGCCCTTGTGCTGGTGTAACCGTGCCTACCCCTTGGGGGGCGCGGATTACGTAGACAGCTAAGCTTAATTCCTGACCCCCGATTTGCGCCAAATCGGACTCTTCCCTTACAGGCCCCCGCTAATCGATGTAGATTTGCCTTCGCAAATCATCGATTAGTGGGAGCCCTCCGCGCTTAGGCCGCCCTGCGGGCGATCAAAGAGCGCGGAGGGGAAGAGGTTCCCTAGCAGCGTGTACTTGTACACGCTGACGACAGGGTTAGGGTGTTAGCAAAAGCATGGCGGTGGTAAATTGAAGTGGGGCTAATGCAGTACTCATAAACCCCGCAACCCTTGCGGTCGGGGACACCTTCTCGTATGCTCTGTACTCGCAATTGCAGTACAGAGCTTACCATAGCCAAGGTGTTTTATGGGCGGTAAGTTCTTACCGCGCTTGGTTCCCTTTGCGCGCTCTTCCCGACCCGTCCCCTAGAAGTTGTTGCACGTACGTGCAACAATTTCACGCTTGTAGAGGAGACGTCTGTGTGCGGCTTAAGCCGTACACAGACGGCTCCGAAGCTTGAGGGGTCATAAATTTTGGTGTAATAAAATCCAACGCTCTCTGATCGCGCCTTTAGGCGCGGCCTAAGCGCTGAGGACTCCTAAATTGGGGGTGATTTGCGCAGGCAAATCTACACCCCCAATTTGGGGTTTGAAAGAGCGTCGTATAACGGTAGTATTATGATCTCCAAAATCACAGGTAGGTGTTCGATTCGCCTCGCTCTTGTTTAATTCACCAAAATGGTTTAGGACTTACAACCCCATAACCATTTTTGAGTACGGCAGCGCTCCTGTGGGCCCTCTTCGGTGCCCTACGAGGAAGCTGCAGTAAGTTATTTTTATTTTATTTTAGCCTGAAATTATCATTTATAATAGTGCAATGACACGTATAGTCTCTGAGATGTTTAATTATATCCCCCACTTGTGGGCGCGGCCTCCGCCATGAAGGATAAAATTTGGGTAGTGGCCCCCGTTGGGACGCTATAAAATAAGGCTTATTAGAGTCGCACTGCCCTTTGTTCTCTCTCACGATACTCCGACACAGGCGCCTGAAAGACGCTGCTGTGTCGGCATTACCTCGTTTTTTTTTTCGAAAAACGACTTACCCTGGTAGGGCGCGGACTATGCCCTTACAGTATAGTACTACACCGGAAGGGAAAAAGGGTGAGGGGATTGTAAACATCTGCTGATTGTTTCTTTACTTAATTCCCATAGCTGCCGCTGTTAGATCGCTCTATCTTACCCGTGCCCGCCTACGATCGCAGCTTAAGCTGCGGCCCTGGCGTGCGCGGGCTCGCGGCCAGAGGGGCCGCCTCGCGCACAACCTCGGAATCAGGCGCCTCCCGTGGTGGATGGGCCCGAGCGTAGCGACGGTCCTCACCACCACGGGGGGTACGATAGAGCGGCCGATTGCGGCAGCGTACTCCCTAATTTTCTCGCTTACGCGAGAAAATTGGGGTAAATTCATAAGTTCTAATATTTTGACTTAGTTGATAAGTAATTAGAGCAGTATTTTAAAATTCGGAGGGGAAGAGGTTCCCTAGCAGCGTGTACTTGTACACGCTGACGACAGGGTTAGGGTAGGACCGAAGGCCCGGAGAAAAATAGAATTAATTCCAAAATGTTTTGGGGAATTATTTTTGACCCGTGCACGCCTGCGAACGCCCTGGCTTAAGCCAAGCAAGCTTGGCTCATATTGACCTTAAGGTCAATAATCAAGCCAAGGCGGCCCTGGCGTGCGCGCGGCGTCTGATTCCGAGGTACCCTGGAACTTAAAGTTCCAGGGTACCTCGCAATACCTCGCCGCGAACGCGGCCTCGATAACCAAACCCCTCGGGTCAACAGCATGTATTTATATATAAATACAATGCTGGATGACCCTAAGCGGGGGTTTGATTTTAAAATAGAAATTTCCAGCATAGAGTGTTCTATCTTTAAATTTAAAGAAGGGCATTTTCGAGAATACCGGCAAGGCCTAGGAAGTGTTGAGGAAAGAACGTTAAATTACAAAATTAAAATTATAATTATTATAACCCTCGAGAATCGGCTGAAATCTTGGTTTACACCTAAGATTTAGCCGATGCGTGGGGGGTCAATGGCGACATTGCAATTATTGGGGGTCACCGTCGACGGTACTCGCCCTGCCTAGGCAACTGCGCTTTAGCGCACGTCTTGGCAGGGGTAAGAATGCAAAGCATTCTCGGCCGCACCGTCTGCCCCCCGATATTGTAATGCCCGCCGGCGTTAGAGGGAATCCTCAGATGAGGTAGCCTTGACCATGAGTCTCATGGTCCAGGCTACCTCCCATAAAGATTCCCTCGTAGAAAATGACGACCGTTCGTCATTTTCAGCCGGCGGCTAAATATCGATATTATGCCGCGCACTAGCAATCGCAAACGGTTGCGATTGCTCACGTTGGTTGGTGGGACAAGTCCCACCAGCAACTAACGCGCGCGGCAATGTCGGGGGTCGACGGTTAATTTCGGACTATATCTTGCCATAATTTATCAATTTAGATATTTATGGATAAAGCTCTTTCGTATAGTCTCTAAGGATATTTACCCCGCCGACGGGGAAGTATTTAAGCTTTATTAGAGTTTCCAGCAAATAGAAAGATTGAAGTGGAGCTAATGCTTTTTTATTATATATTACGGCTGCTTAAATCTAATTTCGAGGAGTTGATTGTATCATCCATTCTTTACCTTACCCCTGCCAAGACGTGCGCTAAAGCGCAGTTGCCCAGGCAGGGTGTAATAATACCCCGCCGAATAATTGACGGAAGTTGATCTGGTCAGACCAACTGACTTTTTTGCAGACGTCAATTTTCCGAAGGCGGCAATGCGCGCTACGCGCGCGGTATCTAAGTTATTTTTTATAGTTGTCCATCTAACATTCCCCCAAATTGGGGGTGTAGATTTGCCTGCGCAAATCACCCCCAATTTAGGAGTCCTCAGCGCTTAGGCCGCGCCTAAAGGCGCGATCAGAGAGTTGGAGAAATGTTGTTTCCAAAAACACCCCCAAACATGTGCAGCTACGCTGCATTGTTTGGGGGTGGTTTTGGCCAAGCCCTTCGGGCAGCTCCCCGCCGGCGTTAGAGGGAATCCTCAGATGAGGTAGCCTTGACCATGAGTCTCATGGTCCAGGCTACCTCCCATAAAGATTCCCTCGTAGAAAATGACGACCGTTCGTCATTTTCAGCCGGCGGCTAAATATCGATATTATGCCGCGCACTAGCAATCGCAAACGGTTGCGATTGCTCACGTTGGTTGGTGGGACAAGTCCCACCAGCAACTAACGCGCGCGGGATGGAAAGATTCATTCTTCACCTGTCTTACTATAACAAAAAACAAATTGACCTCCGATACCGTACTGTTTAGCAAGAATGCCTTTTTTACCTTTAGCATGATGAGAATGAGTCCGGTAAAATTCTTTTATACTATCACTAATAGCTTTTTTAGTTTCATCTGATTTGGGAGTACCAAAATGAGGATGACTTTCTTTTTTCAAAAGCTCTTTTAGTTTATTAATAGTGTCTACAGAATGTCGGAAACCAGAGGAACTACCTGCTATTTTTAAAACGTTATATTTAGGTTGATAATAATCTATCCTCCGAAGCTGGGGCAGTGCGCTGATAAGCGCGGTATTGAAATTTAAAAACCTTATGGGGAGGGGTAAAATTTATTAAAAAAAAAATACAATACATTGGGTTATATTAACCAGGCTATAAGCCAATTCCCTCCGCGCTCTTTGATCGCCCGCAGGGCGGCCTAAGCGCGGAGGGCTCCACTAATCGATGATTTGCGAAGGCAAATCTACACCCTGCCTAGAGAACTGCGCTTTAGCGCACGTCTTGGCAGGGGTATCGATTAGCGGGGTTATGTAACATCATGTTAGGCATTTTGTCTTTCAAAAGTTCCTGCAGCACTGGTAGAGACTTACTTGGGATTCTAATTCTAAATCCCTTACCGTCTTTATTAATGGTACAATTCAAGTCCCATTTTTGGTTTAAAGCATCAGCTAGAAGTTTTACCTCTTCCTCCGTGTAAGAATTCGTACACAAAATGACACAATGGCCTCCCAATGCGTTACCAAGCCTGTAAGGCACGCCCTACGGGCCAACGTATTGGGAGGGCCATTACCCCCCCCAAACAATGCAGCATAGCTGCATCAGTTTGGGGGGTCAACGGTGTAATTTATTAAAAGTTCCATCATCAGCCAGCCAGTAAGCGAGACTTAAAGGTGTAAGTAGATCTCCGATATTCAAGGGAATTATTTTTTTACCCTCGGGATAAAATAAATCAAAAAACTCGTGAAAACATGGCAATGAAAAACTATTAAAGACTACAACAGAATATACCTTTCCTGTCCTTTTATCGGGTGAAGGGTTAACTGTTCTGGGCGATGCCAAACAATATGACCCGTGCACGCCTGCGAACTGGCGTGCGCGCGGCGTCTGATTCCGAGGTACCCTGGAACTTAAAGTTCCAGGGTACCTCGCAATACCTCGCCGCGAACGCGGCCTCGATAACCATACCCACGGGTCAACAGCATGTATTTATATATAAATACAATGCTGGTTGACCCTAAGCGGGGGTATGATTTAAATAAATCATACAAATGGTAAATATAATCTTTATGGATTAAACCTTCCGCCGGCGTTAGAGGGAATCCTAAAGATTCCCTCGTAGAAAATGACGACCGTTCGTCATTTTCAGCCGGCGGCTAAATATCGATATTATGCCGCGCACTAGCAATCGCAAACGGTTGCGATTGCTCACGTTGGTTGGTGGGACAAGTCCCACCAGCAACTAACGCGCGCGGAGCCGAGGATTTCTATCTGATTTGTATTTACAAATATGGAGGTCCCCAAGAATCAATCCTATGAGAATTCCCTTTAAATCATCAGAAAGAACAAAATTTGCTCTTTCTTTTTGTGTCAATTTCTTGGGTTTCACAGGCAATAATGAAGCAAAAATTAACCCGCCATAGGCTTCTATGTTGCAACCAGCTAGTTGAATACAACCGGCAGTAGTTAATAACACCATGATACATAAAATTGCAATAGACCCCCAATGCGTTGCAGCGTATTGGGGGGCTATTGCCCCCCCCCCAAACAATGCAGCGTAGCTGCATTTGTTTGGGGGGTCAATAGTTGGTATTCTAATTAAAAAAGAAAATAATGAAAAGTAAGTCATATTAGTATAAGGTTAGTGTAGTAATAGTCTCTAAGTCTAAACCCCCGGCAGTGGAACTGGCAAAGGATCTATTTCCCTCGAGAATCGGCTGAAATCTTGGTTTACACCTAAGATTTAGCCGATGCGTGGGGGGTCAATGGCGACATTGCAATTATTGGGGGTCACCGTCGACGGTGTCAAAAGACTCGGATTATTTATCTCTTCATAGATTAATAAAGGCTAAGGGATTGAATCAGCGCCGGCAGGATTCCTTGCTAAAGGATCTCACCAGCACCCCCAATTCAGACATAGAATTGGTTAAGCCCATCGAAAATATAATTTTGCTCATAAAAATTATTTTTGGCATCTAGAATCTCTTTTAAGTTTTTTCTGGATTTTATCCATGTAAGAGGTTCCATTTTGAAAGCCTATTAAGGCTACAATAAAAATCTAGAAAGATAGATTTAAATTACAGCTGGCCAAAGGAGAAAAAATTTTTGTTCTAAATCAGAACAAACAATTAAATCTGAATCACAAAATTCCAAAATAGCTAAAGAAAAATTCGCTAAGCCATGTTTTCTCATAGATCGATACAAAATAATACCCTCGAGAATCGATGTAGATTTGCCTTCGCAAATCATCGATTCTCGGCGAGGTATTGCGAGGTACCCTGGAACTTTAAGTTCCAGGGTACCTCGGAATCAGACGCCGGCCGCGCTGGCGCCACAAGTTTTGTGGCGTTAGAGGGAATCCTAAAGATTCCCTCGTAGAAAATGACGACCGTTCGTCATTTTCAGCCGGCGGCTAAATATCGATATTATGCCGCGCACTAGCAATCGCAAACGGTTGCGATTGCTCACGTTGGTTGGTGGGACAAGTCCCACCAGCAACTAACGCGCGCGGATCCCTAATAAGTTTAAGGGTGGGCAAAGTTTAGGGTTTAATTACAAAGGCCCACACCTGGCATCCTATACAAGATACACAGGTAGGCCGACTTCTAAAGGTCGGCAGTTGGGTGCCCGCCGGCGTTAGAGGGAATCCTAAAGATTCCCTCGTAGAAAATGACGACCGTTCGTCATTTTCAGCCGGCGGCTAAATATCGATATTATGCCGCGCACTAGCAATCGCAAACGGTTGCGATTGCTCACGTTGGTTGGTGGGACAAGTCCCACCAGCAACTAACGCGCGCGGGGAGAGCATCCCTTTGAATTGAACTATTCTAAATAAAATAACTCGTGTTTTCCCGATACAAAAAAAATAAATGAAAAATATAAACAAAATAACCCTCGAGAATCGATGTAGATTTGCCTTCGCAAATCATCGATTCTCGGCGAGCCGGCCGCGCTGGGACGCCCGAAATGTGATTTCCAAAAACACCCCCAAACATGTGCAGCTACGCTGCATTGTTTGGGGGTGGTTTTGGCCAAGCCCTACGGGCATCCATTCGGGCGTCCCAGCGCGACGGTTTTTAAACTAGAGACAGCTAAAAAGGAATTGGAATTAGCTCTAAAATCCTATAAACCTCTTTCTTTATGTGAAACTCAGAATTTTAGAGAGCTTGTAAATGGATTCTTTCAAGCCGAAGGGACTATCAGTGCTTCTTTTTTAGGATCTTCTTCGGCTAAAGTTAATCCATACTTCATGACCCGTGCACGCCTGCGAACGCCTTGGCTTAAGCCAAGGCGGCCCTGGCGTGCGCGCGCTCGCCGCTTCGCGGCCTCGATACCCATTACCCCTCGGGTCGTCGACCCTAAGCGGGGGCATGATTAGTCAAAATTATAGTGCTGAAAGCCTAAATTTCTTCGTTCAAATTTTCTATGAACTTAATCAAGTCGGCAGAGTTACTGTCTTTTTAAATCAATATCCGCGGCATAACCCTGTAGACCCCCAACAAGGCAATGGCCTCCCAATGCGTTGGCCCTACGGGCCAACGTATTGGGGGGGCCATTAGCTTATTGGGGGGCGGATGCCCCTCAAACAATGCAGCGTAGCTGCACATGTTTGAGGGGCAGGAGACGACAGGGTACTGCCGCGGGGTGAGTTAATTATTCTCTTAGCTCAATGGTTAGAGCTACATTCTTCTAAAATGTCTATTTTGGTTCGAGTCCGAAAGAGAATATTGCCCTACCCTATCTCGTGTCAACTATGTTGACCGAGATAGAGGCCAGACTAAATTTTTCTA
>JARWMV010000084.1:0-66946 GCA_030998015.1 Ceratorhiza oryzae-sativae | reverse complement strand
TCAACTCTGCCCTGGCTTTGATATTGAGATGGTCCATCATTATAGCATCAATCTGTTCTACATACACTCCACTGTCCAAGGTGCTCTGGCCAATGCTGTGTACACTTGGTATACCCTTGCAGTGGACATCATCATGAAGGCAAATTGGATGAAGATATTCTACAACAAGTTCAGTGTTACTGACAACCCAGATGTGTTCTGGCAACTTGAAAACTACAGTTACTGCAACCTTCAGCCTCAGTACATTGTTGCCCTGTACAGCAACTACTCTATGGCCTACTGCTCCTTAGGTGATGTCCTTGCTTTTGTCAACACCACCCAATGCTGGGCCTTGTGCATAATGAACTGGCTTTGATACTTTGCTGCCCATGAAAAAATCTATCAGGCTCCCCATTGCCTTTTTGAGTGTCCAAACCCTACCCAGGATGCTCCTACTTCTAAGCCATACAGCCCTTCTCTTGGTCACCTGGCTCTAGCTGCCCCTGCTCCATTTGCATCTACCATGGAAGTATTACCAGCTGCCATGTCCAAGTCTGCCAAGATCAAAGCATGGCTCATAGATCTCCCTGCCCCTGTTCCAGACTTTGATACCATCTTTGCTGAGATCAACCAAAGCAACTTGATTGACAATATCCCCCTATCTTAGTTCCTTAATACACCTCTGGCACCTCCACCATCTTGGGTTGACAACTCTATCTTTAATTACAACAAGTGGTGTACTTTAGGACCAGACTTCTTGTGATTTCCACTTTTGGAATCTCCAGAACCTTGCCCTTCATCAATCAAGCTTCCAATCACCCCTGCTGCATCAGCCTCCTCAGCCTCAAGCTCCAGCTCTGCCTCATGGCAATGGGTCAACCACCAGGATAACCCAGCAGAAATCTTGAAGGAGTTGTGAGATTCATATCAGCCTCAAGGCAATATAATTTTCTGCTTGTTTTATGATCTTGTAATGGCTAAGCACCTGTTATGGATCACTAACATTTTCTATTATTTTAGTCTGCTCTGCCAACCTCAAGCAATGCCTCTGTAATTAAATTGTGAAATACTTGAATTTGTATGTGCTCTGAATTGTACTATTTTCCGTTCCATTAAATAGTACAAATTTTCCGCTCTCCAAAGCATATTTTATTAAGTTTTTACAATAAGATCTCAGAGAGATACAGAGGTTGCAATATTTCGTCTTATCAGGAGATATTGATTACAACATCGCACCACTCATGTCTCGGCAACCGCTTACGCTATCAAAGCGATCTTGTGCTCTATCGATAGCTAATCTTCGGCAGTATCTGCTGCCCGAAGATTGTCGCGATCCACCAGATCCTTGCGCCGGAATGGCCCGAAGATCATTAGAATCTTACTGGACCATCAATCAAGATCTAATGACTCCAGTGAGTCAGGAGAGCTTCCCAAATTGATCCAGAAGCTTCTCTGACTCACTTTATGACTCACTGAGATGTAGCCTCCATTCATTACATGTATATACTATGATAATATGATCTACAAGCCAATAGCAGGTCTCAGATGCATCAATGCCTTCGATCCACACCCTGTCTTTACTCTTTTATCCTATACTGGGCTAGGGTGTACCCCAAGTATAGCAGTACCCTCTTTTGATGATCGCACTGGCATGCATGTATCTATTTGGCTCTGGAATGCCCTCCTCAGGGTATAAAAGGACCTCCTCTGAGGCCCTTCCAGACCACCTCCCTTCACTACTCAACCCAGACCGGTTATTGGTTTCTTTTCTCTTTCTATTTCTCTTGTCTGTGTGTGATTTCTTATATAACTAGTACTGAGGAATAAAGTACCATATTAGTTATATACTGTCTGAGTCATTGTATCTTATATACAGAGATATATGGATACAATATTGCCTGATTGAGCGTGACATTAAGTACCAGCTATTAGAGGAAATCTAAGTACCTGTAGCTGAGGAAGTACACGCATTAGGCAGCCCACCATCTATCCTATAAGCTATCGCTTAAGCCTAGTATTAAGATTAGTATCAGTTAGTCCAAGCGACTAGGGCTGAACTACATTTAAGATATCTAAGGGAACCTGACCATAGTAGTCTTGCTCTTTATACCTATAAATTAGTCAGTTTACACTGTGAAAGATTAAGACTACCTTGAGTGTTACTTGATCGCATTGCAACTACTTTGAGCCTTCTTACTCTAGTCTAAGAAGTATTGAGTACGATTAGTGTATACTAACATATCTACATTTGCTTAAGCTCTAGATATTCAAGTGTACCCTGACCCGTAACATTGGTGAAGCGACCCAGGTCCTTACATCAAGTAACTATCAACTAACATTGCCATTTTTGGTCAATCTATTGCCCAAAACGGAATTTCTCAATTTTGACCACTCTGTGTATAGAAATACTTTCTTACCACAGAATACAACAACATATCTTGGGCTCTTGAGATAGATCCTGTCTGGATTCAAGCCCCAAACCCTACAATTACTGTTTTAGGTTATAGTAGTACTGGTGGTCCACCCCCACATATTACTCTGACATTTACCTTTAGGAATTATAGGCCATATATTCCAATAAATTCAGTATCAAGTGCTCTAAGTGCTGGACTTGAATTTGAAGTCTATATTCAACATCTTCCTGATCAACCACAACCAATAAAAGTTCAACACACATTTATTAGGTCTTTCTGGTCACCCCATACCAGCTACTGGGATACAGTTTATCAAGCCATTTATCAATTTGTAACTGAAACATATTTTGAAAATTATTCCTAAGTACAAATTCATCTTGAATTGGAGAAGAACTGTTATGGCCAGTACTTCAAATATGTCTGTGCATGTCCCTGGAAGTTTTTGGGACAGTACACCACCCATTACCACCTGAAGATCCTTATGCATCAGATTCCATGGTAGGAAGTGATGCAGGAGGTAGGCATGTACAATCAGACTATAGTTATCATCACCAGATACTGTAGATTATGAACAATATTTGCCCATCCCTCCTAATGGATCTAGTTCATATATTGCTCTTACTCCTAGAGAGCAAAGGCATCTGACTTACCAACCTGCTGCTACTAGGATGACAAACCTAACAAGGATGCATCCAGAGATAGCAGATAGGAGAAGGTTAGTTAGAGCAGTAGGTAGGAAGATATATGAACGTCCTCATCCCCATGTAATGCACATTAAATATCCATCTATTGGGTGTAGAGAATTCTTCAAGGATCTCTTACAAGAATTGGATTATTTATGTACATTTAGGCCAGAATGGTCTTGGTCTGCATCTGGAGAACCTGTCATGTTCATTGACTTGAACAGGCATAGGAGTTTTAGGACTAAGCTCTCTGCTTTCAAGTCCCAACTACTCCCTGTTAGGAGCAGGCATCCTATACCTCACCCAGATGTTCCTGCATTCCCTGAAACCAGGAAGCATTTTGCTTTCAGTAAGAAACAGCATGAAGTTGCTTGTGTATTATTTAGGGATGAAGTTGAGCGTTTCTTGGCTTACCTCTTTATTGAACACCAAGCTATGCAAGACCTTGGTAAAGGGAAGCAAAGGGAGCTCAATGAAATAATGTGGGAAAATTCTGAAAGCAGATCCAAGACTCCAGAATATGCTCCAGCCCCTCATCCTAAGCATACTATTGACTCAATTAGATCTCCTACTGGTCGTCTAGAATTCAAACCTCTAGAAGTTCAGGAGGATCCAGATGAGCCAGTGAGTGGTGGAGAGGAGCTAGTTCAAATAGAAGAGCAGGAAGTGGAAGATATCACAAGGATAGCAGATGATTCTGCTGAGGATACTACCATGACTGCAATTCAACCTTCTGGATTTGCATCTACTTCAGCTATGGCTCAGGGAAGGAGCTTCCTTGGCCCTGTAACTAGTTCTCCAGCTAGACCAGAAGCTTTAGGTGCAATTACTCCTATAAGGACTCCAAGTGAGAAGAGACTACAAGCTCTATTTACTCCAGAATCAGTTTCTCAAATAGAAGCTACTCGCATTCTGGGAGTTAGAGGTCCTTCTACTTACTTGGAAGTTATCTAGGAACTTCATTTACTCCTGTAGAGAAAGACTATCCTAGACGCATAGGAGTAGGTCCTAGGCAATCAGGAAGAGTGCTAGAACCTCTATTACCTCCTGCTCAAGTGACTGAAGCTGGTACTTCAGCTTTACCCACTATTGGAGAAGTAAATGAGGATGATACTGATCAGGACCAGGACTCTCCCTTGGTAAATAAACCTGCTAGACCCACGTCAATCCTTTGACAATGCTATCAGAAAGGAACCTTTCAGGGGTCGACTTAGCAAAGGTCATGCAGTCACTATTGAGGAAGAGTTTCCACCTCATGAACAGTATACTGGAAGACCAGCATCTCCTTACCCACCTAGGGAGCCAATAACCCCTTCTAGGCCAGTAAGGGATGACTCTGGGACTGTTCCTCAAGGGCTGTTCCCCTTATTGTTACTACTAGTGAAGAAGACTCTTCTGAGGAAGAAGCTAGGAGACCTAGGCATAGGAGTTCTAATAGAACTTCAGATGCTGAAGCAGGTAGGCCTACAGAAGATCATAGGGCTGAAGGTTTTAGAGAGCCTACTGGACCTTCTGTAACTATGACTGGAGATCCTTCAAAGATGCCAGTTTATAGTCCTGAAGGGAATACCTTATTAGGTTTCCAGCCATTAGTACCTCAATCACAATTACCTGCTGATGCTAGCATACACATGCCACAAGCCTCTAGACCTACTGAAGCTGAAACATTTAGAACTCAGAAGTTTGATCCTTATCAACCCTTTGTGATAAATCTAGGACCAGGGTTCTCTAGTCTAGCTTCTACTCCACCTAGGAGGCCACCAGGACCTCCTCCCACTGGACCTCCTGCCTCTAGTGGCAGGAATTTTTCAGGAGGAAGTGCAGGTCCACCTAATCCTCCAGGAGGAGGACAGGGGCCATCTAACCCTCCAGTAGGTCAAAGTTACCCTCAGCAAGGAGGAGGACATGTTCCTCATATTCCTCCCATTCCACCTATTCCACCCAATACTCCTAGGCCACAAGGACTACCAGGACCACCAGGACCTCCAGGGCCCCCTGGAAATCCTCCTAATGGTCCTTATCCTTGGATCCAAGGCCCTCCAGGACGTCCAGGAGACCAAGGTCCCCCTGGAAGGGATGGCAGGGATGGAAGAGATGGTCCACCAGGTCCACCAGGTCCACCAGGCCCAGAAGGCCCTAGAGGAGCTGGAGGAAATGGTAACAATAACAACCAAAATAATCAACCTCATCTAGACATGAAACTTAAGCCTGAAGTGATACCAGAGTATGATGGTGATCCAGATGAACTATGTGAGTGGATAGATCAAATCAATTGTTATATAGCCATGGGTTTAAATGAGAACAACAGACTCACCCTGACTATCCCATTCAGGTTTACTGGAGATGCTAAACAATGGTGGTATCAGTTCAATGAGGAACAAAGGCTTAGAATGTCTACAGATTGGAATCAGATGAGAGCTCGCTTAATTAGTTTCTTTTGGACTCCTACTTGGATTACCAAGGCTAGGAACAAAGCTTTGGCAGCCAGGTTCAAGGATTCAGGCAACAAAGAAACACCAGTTCAGTATGCACTTCGCAAAAAGAAACTGCTTGACATGGTTGAAGATTGGGATGACCTCACTATCATTGCTGAAGTGGCTAGGTCAGCTCCTACACAATGGAGAACTATAGTCAACCATGAGGATATTGCAGACTGGTCCACCTATGTGACTAGAATTAAGGAACAAGAAGATTTATTGCAAGATTGGCCTGCCATATGAACAACCAAGCTACCTATGACACAGTCAAGGAAGTGATCAAAGCTTTGAAGGCTGAAAAGCATCAGAAAAAGCATGGTCACAAAGCTAGTGCTCATGCAGTAAATTCTTCTAACTCTAAGTTCAAGTCAAAGCAGCCTGATAAATTCAAAGGCTATAAGAGGCCCTTCCCTCCAGACAATTCTAATGTTTCCAAACATAAGAAAGGGACTCCTAAAGCTAGAGGAATGAGAGGCTGTATTCATTGTGGAAGTCTTATGCACTATGACAAGGAGTGCAAGCATAATAAATCTAATGCTAACAATGTCCAAGTTTATTTTGCTGAAACTATTGAAGCTGAACAAACTGCTTATGCTGAATATGAAGCTGCCTGCAATGATTCTGATCCTGAATCATCTGAAACTGAGCCATCTGAAGACCAAGAGGAAGAATCTGATTCTTCTAGCTCTTCTTCTGACTCGGATTTTTAATTAATTCCCAGCCTTCTGAATCTAATGAGACAGAGGACTTGGGAGTAAATGCAGATGACCAGGATATACAGGCAGTACACAATTATAATGCATTAGCAAATCAAACAATGGCTACCAAATCATTTTCTATTCAATTATCTACAGGAATGAGCCTCTTGACCTTAAATCAATCCCTGAGGATAAAACTATTACTCTTAAAAAGGTGATGGAACGTCCTTCAGGAACTCATTTCTTGGGAACTAGACCTACAGTAGCTATGGCTAGGGTAGGGAATGAAGAAGGCTTAACAGAAATTAGTTGACTCAGGCTCTGATATTACCCTGATTAGCTATAATTTTCTGACTAGCTTGAAACAACCTCCTAAAGAGAAATCTGGCCAAAAGATAAATCTTATTCAAGTGACTGGTAAAACTAGTATTACAGGATATGTAGTATTAGACTTAACCTTCCCTACTAAGGATGGACCTGTAAAGATGCAGGTAGAAGCCTATGTAGTGAAAGGAATGAAAGTACCTTTCATTCTGGGTAATGACTTTTCTAACCAATATAGAATCTCTTTAGATCGTCTTTCCTCTCCTAGCAGAATACTCTTTGGCAACTCTGGTAGGTCTGCTGAAGTAATTGAATTAGAAACTGAACCAAGATTGGATGAAGCTGGAAATGTATTTCAAGTTTACACTAGACCAGACTTCAAGACAAACCTAGAAAGAAGAGCCTTTCACAGGAAAAAATCTTCTAAGAAGAAAGCCTTAAAGAAAGGGCCTGAAGGTGCTACCCCAGTTAAATTAGCTAGGGATGTATTTTTAAAGGCTGAATTCATTACACAAGTGCCTATTCTAGTTGAATTCCAGGAAGGACAGCAAGAAGGTTTTATTGAAGGTAGTCTAGAAAGTAATAATGGAACTTGGATGTCATGGAACTACAGACAGCATCATCACTCCTGATACTAAGACTATTCAGATAACAACTTTTCTCAGAGGCCAGTGCATTTACCCAAAGGACATGTCATAGGATATATGCATGACCCCAAGATTGCATTGGATAAAGAAAAAGATTTGCCTGAAGAACTTAGGAAAGCAGGAGAAGCCAAGGCACATCTAATAAATACTCTTATGAAGGAAGTCAAAGTACCTTCTCCTACTGCTGAAGAGATTGAACTCTCAAAGCAGCCAGAAGGAGGCCCTAAAACTGCTGAACTGCCTGACCCAGAGCCAGTCCCTAGGGAAAGACTCTTGACAGAGGTACATTGGGGAGACAATTTGACTCCAGATCAGAAGAAAAGCTTGCAAAAGGTGGTGAAGAAGAACTTTGAAGCTTTTGGATTAGATGGCAGACTTGGTAATTACCCAGCCAGGGTAGAGATTAATCTCAGACCAGGTACAAAGGAAATTGCTTTAACTCCCTATAGGCCAAGTGAAGAAGCTAAGGCTGCTATAGACAAGCAAATAGATGATTGGTTGCGCTTAGGTGTAATTGAAGAATCTAAGAGCCCTTGGGGCTTCCCAGTGCTTGTAGTATGGCGGAATAATAAGCCTCGCTTGTGCATTGATTACAGGAAGCTTAATGCAGTAGCTATACCAGATGAATACCCTCTACCTAGGCAACAAGACATCCTTCATTCACTTGAAGGAGCCCAATATCTCAGTACTCTAGATGCTCTAGCAGGCTTTACTCAACTCCAGATAAAGGATGAGGATAGGCCTAAGACAGCATTTAGATGTCACAGAGGACACTTTCAATTCAGAAGAATGCCTTTTGGATGGAGAAATGGACCTCCAGTATTCCAAAGGGTTATGACTGATGTTTTGGCCCCATTCTTATGGATATTTGCTCTAGTATATATAGATGACATTGTGATATACAGCAAGTCATTTGAAGACCACTGTGAGCATTTAGACAAAGTATTAAAGGCCATTGCAGACTCTGGATTGACTCTTTCTCCTGGTAAATGCCACCTTGGATATCAATCTTTACTCCTTTTAGGACAAAAGGTGTCCAGACTTGGCATGTCTACCCATAAGGAGAAAGTGGAAGGCATTCTACAATTAGAGGAACCTAAGGATATACCTACATTACAAACATTCTTAGGAATGATGACCTACTTTTCAAGTTATATTCCATATTATACTTGGATAGTAGCTCCATTATTTAATCTCTTAAAGAAGAGTGTCAAGTGGAAATGGGATAAATTGGAATCCCATGCTTTCAAACTAGCTAAGCTAGTCCTAGCCAATGCACCAGTTCTCTCTTACCCAATACCAGGGATGCCCTATAGGCTTTATACTGATGCATGTGACTTTGGAATAGCTGCTATCTTACAGCAAATTCAAACCATGAAACTTAAGGACCTGAAAGGAACTAGAGTTTATGATCAATGTAAGAAAGCTCACCAAGAAGGGTTACCTGTCCCCAGGTTTATTACACCTGACTCCAAAGGAAAGGTCATCCTGACTGGGGGGGCTGATGGTACTGAAACTTTTGACTATGAAGATACTTGGAATGAAGACTTTGAAGAAACTGAAGTACACATAGAGCGAGTCATTGCCTACTGGTCAAGACTCTCAAATCAGCTGAGACAAGGTACTCAGCCACTGAGAGAAGCTCTAGGTGTAAGAGATGGTCTAGTGAAATTCCACATGTATCTTGAAGGTGCTAAAGTTGTAGTAGTGTCAGATCATGCTGCCCTTAAATGGAGTAAGACTTACCAAACTGTGAACAGAAGACTATCTGGTTATGGCATAGTAATAGCTGCCTTTCCAGACCTAGTAATAGTTCATAGAGCAGGCAAAGTCCATACTAATGTTGACCCAATCTCTAGATTAAGAAGAAGGATCCCTAGACAAGATGGACCTTTAGCAGACTTATCAACCCCTCTTACTTTTAACAATGACACTGAAGATGCCTTGAAGAATCTGTACCAAGAAATAGGTGTAGACTTTGAGAAGGATTTGCTAGTCCATCGACTATGCATGCTTTAGCCAATGAAGAAAAGCCTTCCAAAGGTTTTAGGACAAGGTTTAAGGTAAGAAACAAAGTATATAAAGCTAATGTCTCTCTTGCTACATCAGGTTTGAATGAGCTACACATCAGTATTAATGAATCTGAAGTTAATCGCTTTTATGAAGCATACACTAATGATCCCCATTTTGCTGATGTACTCAAGAAGCTGCAAGGTGATATGATCATCTAAATCCACCCTACAAACAATACAGGATTGGAGAAAATGGTCTTATTTACTTTTGCAGAGATGACAATTACAAGCTGTGTGTCCCTAAAGACTTACAGAAGGAAGTAGTAGCTGAAATACATGACTCTCTTCAAGAAGGAGCTCATGCTGGCTACCATAGGACCTAAACAAAGTAGCTTCACCTACTACTGGCCTAAGATGGTACAAGTCATTAAGGAATATGTGCGCACTTGTGATATTTGTCAAAAGGCTAAGCCTAAAAGACATGGACAAAGAGGTTTTCTTCAATCTATTCCAATTCCTAGTCAGCCTTTTGAAGTAGTAACCATGGATTTTATAATGGATCTTCCTCCTAGCAATGGATTTAATGCCATACTAACTATAGTTGATAAATTGACTAAGTATGCACACTTTATCCCTTGCAATACTTCTATCAATGAGGAAGAGACTGCCAAACTATTCCATGCGCATATATGGACCAAGTATGGTCTTCCAAGACAGGTTATTACTGACAGAGACTCTAGATGGACAGGAGCCTTTTGGGAACACTTAACCTCTTTGGTTGGCATTCAGAGATCGCTTACTACAGCTTATCACCCACAAGCTGATGGACAGAGTGAGATTATGAACCAAACCTTAGAGATTGCCTTAAGAGCTTTTGTCTTTCCTTCAATGGACAATTGGAGTGACCTCCTAAATGATTTTAGCTTTGCTTACAACACCATGGAGCATACATCTACAGGATTTACACCTTCTTATCTTCTTTTAGGATTTGAACCACTTCGACCCTCAGATTTACTCACTTCTACTGGTAAAGCTTTAGCCAGACCCTCTGTAGAAGATCCTAAAGCTGTGAACTTCAATGAGATGATGAAAGCTATTCGCTCTCAAGCTCAGGATGCCTTGAAATTGGCTCAGGTTCACATGGAGGATCAATACAACAAGAATCATAGTTATCTTGATCTACAGGAAGGAGATTTGGTCATGCTGAATCCACATTCCCTGAACCTGCTGAGAAATCAGAAGGGAAAAGGAAGGAAACTCCAGATGAAGTATGATGGTCCCTTTGAAGTTCTAGAGAAGCTTTCAGATGTAACTTATCGCATCAAGATTCCAGCCAGCTACAAGATTCACCCTGTGATTAATATAGCTCATCTGGAACCTTATCATAGAGATAAAGATGGTACAGACCGTCCCAAGAAACATCTGAATAGATCTGACTTTGACAAGGAACCTGAATGGGAAGTGGAAGAGATTCTGGATGAAAAGATGATCAAGAAAGGACAGAGAAACAGCGTCGATATCTTACAAGATTTCTGGGTTATCCACCTGAATGGGATGAATGGTTATCCAGGCAGCAGTTGACAAATGCTCCCAGGATACTCAAGGAATGGGAACTTAAGCAACGCCTCAAGACATCTAAGAAGTCTTAACCCTTTCCTGAAAATCATTCCAAGAACAACATGTGATTTCTCTGTTGTTTGTTTACTAACAAAGTCATTTTGTAGATATAAATCGGCTAGCATTTACCTGGAAACACCACACCAACCATGGCCAACCTCATTATCATCATTGCTGTCTCTCTCCCCATCATTCTCATGGTTTTTGCCATCCTTTACTACCTCTACAGTCTAGGAGAAGACTTTATATGGGTCGCACCTGGACAAAAGGTGGTAATGGAGTACTCCAACCTGGAGCGCACCATAACTGTCACTGGCAGGTGGTGTTCTCCTGCCACAAGCTGTGTATACTTCAGCAGGCAGAGGACCCTCTGGACTGTTAAGCCAGCCAACATCCTTCCATTGCCTTGGTGAGGAATTGCAGGCAGTATAGTCCCTACAGGGGTCCAGGAAACAGAGGCATGACCTCTGAGCTTTTCATCCTGCCAGATCATCCATACTGTAAGTCCCAAATCTATTTACTGGGTTTAATGCTTATGGTACTGGACAGATCAAATGCAAGGATGGAGCGACAGCAATACTTAGGATCTTTTCTACAGCTGTAGATAAGATTAACCAAGCCTGGTAAGTCAGATCTTTCCTGATCATCTTATCAAGTCCACTGATCTATTTGGATCGATCACATCTAGTCCCCATCCAGAAACCTTTTCCCCTTATCTTCCCTTTAAGTCTTGTACCAGAACTTTCTGTATATAGATTTAAAGTATAAAGTTGTCTGATCCCCTAAGCGATCATCAGAATGAGTCACTGCAAAGTAATCTCAGTTGACTGCTTGGACCGATCACCAACTGTAAGGTTTAAGGACTAGATAAGAAAGATCTGGAAGGATCAGCATGTGATAACTGTACAGATAACAGCAGAGCGCACTCTATTTGGCCAGTTACAAGCTTCTTTTATTTGGAGTAAGCTTCCTATTGGCAACTGGATGTGAAATACATGCAGTATAAGATTTTTGTGTCGTCTCTAAGGTACTACAGCTGTATACTGCACAGTTTTACCCTCTAAACATGTCTGATTACTCAATTGAACGTCCCCAGACTCCCAGCACTCATCTGGACATTCTGGAGCGTCGCTTTATGGGCCTCAGATGGGAACGCACCAGGGTGCGATCTCAAAACAGGCAGAATAGGCGACAATCTAGAAGGGAGGGCATTGAGCCTGCCCCAGATGTGCCACTTCCAGTATACCCCAATCCAGCTCCCTCTGCCCTTTATCCTCCACTTCCAACCTATCCATTGGAAGCTCCTAGTCAAGGCCCTCATTTCGAGATTGGATGGCCAACTCCTCCCTCTCCAGGGTTGGAGCCAACCCCATTTGATCTGGTTTTGATGCATGGATGGGGCAGAAGGGATGAAAGGCCTGTGCCTCCCCCAAGGAGCAAGCCCTGTGACTATGAGGAGTTCCTGGAGAGGATGGACTGGTAAGTTCTTGACTTCGATTGAGTCAAGATCTAAAGCTGATCTGTTTAGGGATTATGCACATCAGCCCCATGAGGCTTCCAGAGAGCCTTCCATACTCTCTGAAGCACCTACTGATGGGGAATAGAGAGCTTCCTGAATATCAGTGAGTTCGCTTCTCTTGAGTCAAGATCTAAAGTTGACTTGTTTAGACTTGCTTACCCTCCTTCCCCTTCTCCTGAATACCAGCCAGAATCACCATCTGACTCACTTTCTGATGGAACTGAGTCATCTGGTGACCTTCTGGTGACGGAGTTGGCCTTAGAAAGTAGGGTACAGGAGCTGAATAGGGAACTGGTAGAAGAAGTAGGGAACCTCCAAGCTGTGCAAAGATGTCTGAGGGATATCATGGAGACTCATGACTTGTATTAGTATAGTCTGCTTGGAATTTATACTATTGTCCCCCAATTCCACTTGTGTGAACTCAAGGAACAATTTTATAATTCCAAAGATCAAAACAGGACATCTCTGGGTTATAAAAACAGCCTTGGAGAGCCCTCTCTCCTCAGCAGTTCAACACCCTCCAGTTCTACAGCTCTACTTCTCTCTTATCTTCATATTATCATCTCCTTTCCACCATGCAGACTCCTCCCTTCATGTTGAATGATGTCCAGAATATGGCCAGCATCAACTTGATCCTGTCCTGCAAGCACTTCCATGTGTTTGCTAGTGTCATGTGTCAAGGGGAGAGTAAGTTTTTCAGTAGCCCATCCATCCTTGAGCACAAGTTCAGGGAGGGCATTGAAGTACAGCACAGTGTAGGTCAGAGCTGGTATAAGGATGGCTGGTACCTAAGTGACCAAACCATTCATGCTCTTACTGATGCTCTATTGCAAGTGCACGACTGTGTTGCCACTTTTTGCAATGATGGAGGCCTTAAGAAGGCTGAGGTTTTGAACAGCTTTGGAGGGGACTCATCTCTGTATGTGCAATTTAGGGTGGCAAATATTGCATACCCTCTAGAGCCAGAAAAGGGTTTCCACATCCAGGACTGGCATGAGCCTTTCGATTCCTTCTCTGACCCGATCTACACAGTAGTTCGTCTCCAAATCTGGGGCAATCACATGCTGAGTGCCTTGAACCATCTGGCTTGCTCTAAAGGGCTTGTTCCAGATGAAGGACACTTGCTGGAGCTTCCTCCTGTGCCCTGTGGGATTCTAGCTTTTGCCCAGTGCACCTGGGACAAGTATTTGCTTGAACACCCTTATGGGAGCTGGGAGTTGCCTGCAGATGATGGAGTCCCTGCTGTTTGGGGAAACAATGTACACTACTTGGTGGCCCTATCAGAGGAATATTCTCATAGGACAGCTAAGGCTAAATATGAAGAATGGTGGGCAGGGCAGAAGGATAAGAAGCTTAATGCTCGCCTTAGAATTTTCTTTGGGGATAAAGCCTCTGAGGCTGCAGAACCTTCTATGAGCCCTGAGCCTTCTCTTGGAGATGAAGATTCAGATTCTGAGACTCTCAGTGGCTCCTGCCCTCCTTCACCTCCCAGTACTCCTGAACCTTGTCCTAGTAACAAGGGAAAGGAAAGGGAGCACATTTACATCAGCTCTGATGATGAGGGATATGATTCTCTCTAATGTGAGTTGACATACCAGACTGGGGGGGCTATGTTATGGATCACTAACATTTTCTATTATTTTAGTCTGCTCTGCCAACCTCAAGCGATGCCTCTGTAATTAAATTGTGAAATACTGAATTTGTATGCGCTCTGAATTGTACTATTTTCGTTCCATTAAATAGTACAAATTTCCCGCTCTCCAACGCATATTTTATTAAGTTTTTACAATAAGATCTCAGAGAGATACAGAGGTTGCGATATTTCCTCTTATCAGGAGATATTGATTACAACATCGCACCGCTCATATCTCGGCAACCGCTTACGCTATCAAAGCGATCTTGTGCTCTATCGATAGCTAATCTTCGGCGGTATCTGCTGCCCGAAGATCGTCGCGATCCACCGGATCCTCGCGCCGGAATGGCCCGAAGATCATTAGAATCTTACTGGACCATCAATCAAGATCTAATGACTCCAGTGAGTCAGGAGAGCTTCCCAAATTGATCCAGAAGCTTCTCTGACTCACTTTATGACTCACTGAGATGTAGCCTCCATTCATTACATGTATATACTATGATAATATGATCTACAAGCCAATAGCAGGTCTCAGATGCATCAATGCCTTCGATCCACACCCTGTCTTTACTCTTTTATCCTATACTGGGCTAGGGTGTACCCCAAGTATAGCAGTACCCTCTTTTGATGATCGCACTGGCATGCATGTATCTATTTGGCTCTGGAATGCCCTCCTCAGGGTATAAAAGGACCTCCTCTGAGGCCCTTCCAGACCACCTCCCTTCACTACTCAACCCAGAGGTTATTGGTTTCTTTTCTCTTTCTATTTCTCTTGTCTGTGTGTGATTTCTTATATAACTAGTACTGAGGAATAAAGTACCATATTAGTTATATACTGTCTGAGTCATTGTATCTTATATACAAAGATATATAAGGATACAATATTGCCTGATTGAGTGTGACATTAAGTACCAGCTATTAGAGGAAATCTAAGTACCTGTAGCTGAGGAAGTACATGCATTAGGCAGCCCACCATCTATCCTATAAGCTATTGCTTAAGCCTAGTATTAAGATTAGTATCAGTTAGTCCAAGCGACTAGGGCTGAGCTACATTTAAGATATCTAAGGGAACCTGACCATAGTAGTCTTGCTGTTTATACCTATCAATTAGTCAGTTTACACTGTGAAAGATTTAGACTACCTTGAGTGTTACTTGATCGCATTGCAACTACCTTGAGCCTTCTTACTCTAGTCTAAGAAGTATTGAGTACAATTAGTGTATACTAACATATCTACATTTGCTTAAGCTCTAGATATTCAAGTGTACCCTGACCCGTAACAGCACCAGCCCGTAGTTCAATGTTGCCTTGATAACATTCCTGATATCTGTGAATCTTCATGTAACTCTGCAATAGTAGTTTCCTTGTTTGCATGACTGTGCATGTATAAAGCTTTTGGTTATCTTCCAGTTTCAACTTAATACTGATGTCTTAACTACTTCTACTAGTCACTCAAACCACCTTATAACTCTTTCAAAAACCCCTTTATCAATCCCAACCATGCCTTCCTGTACCAGCTCCATCTACTACCACACCATTGCTGAGGGAGACCCCAGCATGATCTACCACCCAGTCTTCCAGACCACCTACCCACCATTGCAACCCCTGCCAGACAACTTCATCATGCCAGAGATGCCAGAGATGCCAGAGCATGCACAGGCTCACCACCCATGCCTCTAGTATGTGCACAAGGACAGTCCAGGTGCCAGCCATTGGTCCACCTCCCAGGACATCAGCACCATCTATCTTGATGATCCAGAGCAGGCTAGCACTCCTGAACTGCAGCTGGACCAAGCTGTTTGGATTGCAAGGCACCACTATTGTGACCAGCACAACTGGCCAGTAGAGACCAAGAGTATTTTGGAGGAGAAGCTGAAGCAGAAAACTATGGTGCATGGGAGGATTGGGGAAATACTGCAGGGATACACTGGGGTCAAGAGTGTTATGACCCACACTAACAGTCATAATGTAACAAGGAGTCTAGCCTGTAGTGTATAGCATTTTCCCCATGGTCAAACAAGCTAGAAACAGGTCATGTGACTCTGGCACTTACCATGTTTACCCAACTCACACCTGCAATTCTCTCCATTGTAACTTGGAGTGAGGAGCAAGTTATCACATGACTTTGGTGCTTAAAACCACATGACCCATGGACCCTGTGCAGCTCTATAAGATTCAGAGCTGCAACAACCCTAAGAGCAACTTACATAACTCCTCATGCTATCATGTGACCCCCAATCAACAATCATCCAGTTGCCCTTCACATCACATGACCAGTAATCATTGTTGACTGCAGAACTGTCTGACTGACCTCACACAAGGATATATAAGAAAACCAAAGCAAGGCTGATGGCCCCAGCTTGCTTTATCTTGTCAACCACAGGGGCCAATTGTACATAACACTAGATACATCAATACATACTATAGGAAACACATAAGAATGTAGCCACTACTTAAGGGATCAACAAGATGACAGAAGAGACAGAGGGGTCTTGACAAAGAGCTGCAGCTGGAGTCTGGATGGGACGATTGGATTGCAGAATGGGGACCAACAGATCCAGAGGGCAATAGATACAAGGATGGCTGGAAAGCCAATGTAGATTTGTTGCAATGGGTGCCTGTAGAGCCTGAATGGGATTCAGACAAGGAGCAGGAACCCAATGTAGAAATACCATATGTAGCAGAACAGTAAAAGGATATAGAAGCATTGGAGCTCCAAGATAGGCAGGATAAGCAAACATCCTCTGCAGCATACACCCAGCCAATCCATCCACTGGATATACAACCACACTGAAGACACACTCCCAGGCCATCTCTTGTAAACTCTGCCTGCAGTCTACCACCAACCTGCTGAACACTCCCTGGCAGCATACACTCCACTCCCACTTACTATGCCCTCTCTTTGTACTCTGCCATTTGGCATCTTCATTACGCCCTACTACCTGAATGCTTGCATTCTTATGCAGAACAAGACCCAAATTGAAAGGAGAATGTCAAATTGGTCCAAACCCCATCCATTTGGGTAATCTAGACCTGAACTCCTGAAGGCACATGGGAAGCAGCCTTTACCACTCCAGCAGATCCAGCCCCCAACACGCCTCCTATCAATCCTACCCCAAAGGAGTGTTGCAGGGACCCAAATGATCCTTGCCCATGCCTGCTCAAACCCTATATCTTGCAAGAGAATGTCTAGATGGGAAAGACACCAAGACATATTATTCTGGAATCAGTATGCAGAGCATGGGGTTTACAAGCCATGCAATATTATACCACACCAAGGCAAGAGCAATTGTTGGGACAAATTCCAGGAAAGGCTCTGCCAGGAACCCAGGATTCTCAACCTGATTGCATGACAACACTGGAGGGGGGTATGTGGTTATTGGAGAATATGTGGAAACTACCAATCTTTTTTAGTCAAGTGTCAGTGCACAACCTTGTAGTAATATTCCTATATTTTCCCCTATTTTCAAACTATGCATATATATGCACCCAAAATATGTATAAAGAGGGCCCCTCAGGCCATTGAATATTATCATCTTCCTTACTGCCTTCATCTCTTATGTGCTTTGCCAAAGCAAGCTAGAGACATGATTGAGCACTGCTCCAACTACATTGACCTCCACTCCATCATTAGCTCACACAGCTAGCTACTCCACACATATTCCTGTAGTGACCACCTTATGCAAGTTTGCCTGTCCATGTCACTAAGCCCAGTAAGTCCCAACATAGACCAGGTAGGGTGGCCACAGCACACAAGATCTGCAAGACCAATAAGTAAGGGAGCCAAGTGCTTCAGAGATGCTCCCACACTATACAACTCATAGGAGTATATGACAGATGTACACTGTCATGGCTTAGACCATGATGCAGATTTTATTATGATTTTCCTATATTTTATAAATCTCTCTTTTTCATATTTTTTGGACAAGTCCTGTTTAATCAGATATATGCATAGAATTACTACAGGATCATGTGACCTTGTTGTTGTTTACATTCTGTTTGTACCTTCTGGAATATTCTGTTACATGGCACCATTCTTACATCACACAATAGTCATCTTGCACCATATGTGTATTTGATAAAGCTCATCATATGAATATATAAGGGAGAGTCTGAGAGCCTTAAGCCTCAGAACTCAATCTCCTGTTGTATCCCTCTACTACCTGTGTGACTTACAGTCCATAGTCCCTGCCCAGTCCTCTTAAGGACAAGTGCACCTACTTCCACATCCCTGCATCTTATTGCATCCTTACTCCTTGTCACACGTCTCCCCCTTGACATTGTGACTGAGACCTCCAGCATTGTTGCCTATAGGTCTCCCATCATCCTCTTAGACGTTTGGGTCATCCTTCCAGGTTGTAGCTCTGACATACACCAGTAGACATCTGATGTAAGGAAACTATTGGAAATTACAATAGTAGAACCAGGAACAGAACTCACACCTGTTGTACATTTAACTAGGCTCATCACAGCTACTTGTTACATCTACTTGATATTAACAGCCACTGACCATACAGTAGTTCTAGCTATTAAATACATCCCTACACAACAAACACAAATGTGTATATTGCACAACAGGGCCATGGAGCTTCACCAAACAATCCAGGAAGTTGCAGCTGTGCTCAACTGGACACAAGAATGCTAAAATCAAGCAGACAATTGCAAATCTGTTGCAGAATTCAGCATTAATAATAAGCTAAAGCTCTTGAGTGCAAATCTCATGTCTTAGCACCCCTACAAAAAACTGGATCATACATGCATGGTATGGCCCCATTTCCTGTTGCTGAGCATGTATGCACCCATCCATGCTGGCTGGATCTCTCTGACAGTATGAAGATACACAATGTCTTCCATGTCACTGCCCTACCTGCAGTGATCAAAGACATTGACTTTGGGTGCTCCTTTGCACCTCCACCTCTGGTGGTCATGCAGCAAGGGGAGGGGCAGTACAAGGTTGACAAATTCCTAGATTGGAAAGTTAAAGGTGGGAAATGGCACTACAGTGTCACATGGAGGGTCTATGGTCCACTTGATCACACATGGGAAGATTTGGAACAGCAGAAACACTTGGATTGGAAGATCAGGGACTTCCCATCAAATAAACCAGATGCTCTGGCACCTGCAGACCCTGATCCTGTGAGCAAACTCCCAGCTAAAATAAGGGAGGCAGGGCAACAGAGTAGCAAGTCCAACATTGCATGTTTTGCACAATTACATGCTTCTGCTACCTTGTTTACTACCAAATCTGCTCCTACATGCCCCAAGCCACTCACAATCCACTTTGTCCTTGTCTCTCAACAATAATCACATGTTGACATTGACCTCTATATAAACACCATCCCCAAGGTCCCACTCAAGTCCTTGGGCCAGGAGGTAACCTTCTCCAGCGACAAGATGAGCCATTGCACCTGCAGAGCCTGCAGCCACACCAGCTGGCTTTGGGTTCCTCTTTTGGCTGGATCTCATTGGCAAGGATGCTCCCAAGTCTCTTGTAATCAGCACTTACTATCACTGGCTCCAGTTTGTCACTGCAGACTGCTCCTGCACTGCCTGCATGATGCAAGAGCACTCCAATGTGCTCAACTGTTGGCAGGCTCCAGATTTACATTCTCCTCAGCTTTTATATGTGTCCCCTGGCTTTTAGTGTGTGTTGCTGGCTAAATGTTGCTTACTTTGCTTGTATTCAGTTATCTCTTGTTTGTAGCTATGCACTACTTGTACATTGATCTGAAAATAGTACTTAAGCAAGTTGTGAAATGTCTCTGGTCTCCAGAAGGCTTCACCTCATTCTTTTAGCCACTCCATTAGTTTGCAACACCTTCTCCCCATCCCAGAGTTCCCCTTACAGTTCTATTTACTCCTGGCACCTTCCCCAACTGTCTACAGGTTGCTGGTTGTGGCATTGTGAAGTGTTATTACCAGGCTGCTACCTCATATCAGTCTGGACTTCATTCCCCACAATCAATTCCGATGTCATTTTCTGTCACAACTGACAACTTGAAGATGGTTGAGGGAGGTGCCAGAAGTAAAAGGAGCTGCAGGTAAAGGAACCTCTGGGATGGGGAGAAGATGTTGCAGAACATTAGAGTGAGTAAAACAACAAGGTGAGGTGTTCTGGATACCAGAGATGCTTCATGACTCACTTAAACACTATTTTCAGCTAAATGTAAAAGCAGTGCATCACTACAGGTGAGACATAACTGACAATGAGTGAAGTCAGCAATAACTAGCCAGCACAGCACATTAAAAGTTAGAGGAAGTGTATACAAGTGAGGGAGAATGCAAGTAAGCAAGAACCAGTGAGAATGGAACCAAGTGCACAAGGACAGATTGCTGAGCACAGAGGAAAGCATCAAACTACAACAGGAATTACATGGGAAACTCAGTGTTCAGGTCAGGAGCAAGGCTCATGACATTGCCACCCTGTTTTGACCATAATGGCAGAGCAATTGGGGCAAGCCTCACACAACAACAGCATTTTCTGCCAATCTTCAATTGTCAATTCAGCATACTCCTTGGTATTCCAACTTTCATCTTCTATGCCTCCTCTGTTGTCTGACCAAGTCCAGGAGTGCACCATTTGTACCTCCAGTGTTAGTTCCTCCAGTGGGTACTGCAGGGACAGGTCTGCATAGGAAGCAGCCATGTCTTCTTGAGGGCTAGGCTCTGGAGCCCATAATAATTGAGCCCATGGGAGTGCCATTGCATCATGTAGGCAAAGGAGGAGCAGTGTGCAGCAATGAAGTGCAGCCAGCAATAGTATGTGCTGATGGTGAGGGCTTTGGGAGCATCCTTGCTGTTAAGATTGAGCCAAGAGGGGTACACAAAGGGTTTTTGTAGATCCCTCTGCTGGTGTAGCCACAAGCTCAGTGGGTGCAATGGCTCACCAAGTTGCTGGACAAGGTGACCTCTCCCAGGAAGTTGAGTACTACCATGCAAGTGGTACCCATGTAGAGGTCAATGTCAGCAATGCAGTTGTACTTGAGGCACAAGGACAGGGTAGAATATGAGTGATTTTGGGCAGGTGGGAGCAGATTTGTGAGTAGAGAGAGCAAAAGCATGCAGTCATGCAAAACAAGCATTTTGGGCTTGCTGGGAGGTTACCCTGCTCCATTTCTTTTTGCTGGGAGGTTGCCCACAAGGACAGGGTTTCCAGGTGCCAGAGCATCCAGGTTGTTTCCCAGGAAGTCCCTGATTGTCTCATCTAGTGTTTCAGCTCCTCCAAATCTTCCCAAGTGTCACCAAGCAGACCAAAACCTTCCCATCTGACTCTGAGGTGTAATTTTCCATCCATGAATTTCCAATCAAGGAATTTGTTCACCTCATAATGCTCCTCCCCTTATTGTGTGATTACTGGAGGGGGAGGTGCAGAGGAATGGCCAAAAGCAATATCTTCAATCACAGGAGACAGGAGGGAAACATTGAAGACATTGTGTACCTTCATGCTGTCAGGGAAATCCAGCCTGTATGTGTGGATGCCAATGCAGTTGGCAACAGGGAAGGGACAATACAACTTATGATCCAGCTTTTTGTTCAGGTGATGAAATAGGACATGTGTGCTTAAAAGCTGCACTCTGTTACCAACAGTGAATTCTGGGAGGTATTTGCCTGTGTCTGCTTGTGTGTAGCATTCCTGTGTCCATTTTGGACCAAAGTGGACTTCATGAATGCTCTGTTGAAGCTCCCTAGCCCTATTGTCTGCCACAGCAACTCATGTTGGCTGCAGAGAAGCTGCAATTACAGGAGAGCAGCTATAAACAATCTCAAATGGAGATTTGCCTTTTCTGTCACTTCAAGTGTTGCTGTTAGCAAATTCAGCCAAGGGAAGCCACTAATCCTAATCAGTTTGCTGGTGGTTGACAACAGCATGCAACTCAGCCTCTAGCAACTGATTCATGATTTCAGTTTGCCTGTCAGACTGTGCATGGGAGGCTGTTGAGAACATGGGGTCAATCTGGAGCAATTTGTAGAGTGCCTGCAGGAATGTAGCATTGAATCAGGACCCCTATCCAACACAGTTGTTCTGGGAGCGTTGTGCAGCTTCCACACATGATGCAGCATCATTAATGCAACGTCTGGTGCTCACAATGCCTCATGGTAAGGTAATGGATGGTTCATCTTGAAGAAGCAATCTTCAACAGGCAAAATGCTGCAAAGACCTCGTTTTGGCAGTCTCATGATGAAATCATGTGAAATGTCCTCCCAGGGACTGGCAGGAACCAGAAGAGGCTGCAGAGCAAAGTGTTTTTGTGTCCCTTGCTCCTGTCACCAATTTCACAAGAGTCTATGTAGCAATTGACCTGGAACTTCACAGATTGCCAGTGTGAGTGTCTTGACAACAGCTCCAGAATACACACTCATCCTTAATCCCCTGCTGCTTAAGAATCATGGAAATGAGACAGCAAGCTCTGTTTGCTGTCAGGCTGATTAGGGGTAACAACCCTTCCTTGATAGAACAACACTCCATCCTAACTAGCATAGTCCTTGAATGTTGCTGCAACATATTGGGGCATGTTCTCTGCACTGGAGATGATGGAGACAAGGACTTCAAGGCTAGGATCCTCTGGCAAGACATTTTTGGTCAGGGAGATGAGTGGGGCTGACATACCTGCTGCTTTCCCAACAAACAGGTGTTCTGGAAGCATGGTCTGCAGTTCAGGCTCTGAAGGGATGTGGTATGGCCACCATGAGAGCAGATCTGGTTTCTCTGATTGTTTACCTGGCCTGTGTTCAATCACAAAGTTGTGGGATGAAAGAGTGAGATGCCAGCAGCACACATGCCATCTGTTGACATTCCTTGTGTTTAACCAGTTCTCCAGATTCTTGTGATCTTTCAAGAATGTGACTGGGTGCTTTTTACCCTACATGAAAGTGTGCCAGTTTTCATAGGACCAAATTACAGTCAGTAGTTCCTTGTCATGAGCATCATAATTAAGCTCAGCAGGGGAGAAGCCGGGACACATTACAGCTACAGGGTGAATGCATATGACTTCCTGTCAGAGTGATAGGACAGCACCCATTAAGTTGCCAGAAGCATCAGTTTCCAGAATACAGGGTTCAGCCTCATTTGGGTGTGCAAGCACAGATTCCAATGAAATTGCCTGTTTGAAGGCATCAAATACACAAAACTCAGTTCCACACAGCAAGTTGTCAGGATAAGCAACATGGAATTTGGGAACATGGTCCATTTCAAATGCACCATGACATTCACAGCACAATCATATTCCTTCACTACAACCATCTTTTGTCTTCCCCTTGGTGACCAAAATATCATTTCACAACTTCCCTGACTCAGGCAAGCTAACCAAGATGTGGACTGGACCAATATGAACATGATACTTCCTCAAGCACTGTGTGGGAAGGGTGTGAATATCAGATAGACTCAGAAGATTTCATGTCAGTGCCAACAATTTCAGAAAATGTTTGGGGAGTAGTTCTTCACTTCCCTACCCCTTCACTGGCTTTTTGATTATGTAATTGCCTGGAAGATGGCAAGGATGCACCTTGGGTGCTATCAACTTGATGACACCAGCTGAAACAGCTGCATTCAGGGAACACCTTGATGCAGAGCTTGTGTCACAAGCCTTGCTGCTGACATGCTTAGTGATTCCAATTGTGATATTTCTTGCTCAGTTCTTTGATTTTTGCCACCTCTTGCCAAATATGCTTGTACATGTGCTTCCATTCTTGCTTGTTCCTGCTTGTCTTGCTTATATTTGCTTAGATTCACTTCCTGTTGCTTGTACTGTGTTAGCCCTTGCTTGTAGTTACATGTCACTTGTGACATTGGCATAGTATAGAATTTAAGTGAGTATGTAAAGCATTTCTGCTCTCCAGAGCACTTCATCCGGTCATTTCACTTCACTTTCTGCTCTCAGACCACCTGACTTGCCTCAGGGCTCTCTGCAGCACTTTTAAAGGCTCAGGTCTCATCCCAACCATCTACAAGTCATTGGTTGCAACAGCTTGCAAGTGGCAAGAAACCTCCCAGCACTTCCCCTGCAGGCCCTCCAGCTGTGATGGATTACTAATGTGTTCTATTATTTTAGTCTGCTCTGCCAACCTCAAGCAATGCCTCTGTAATTAATGTGTGAAATATTTGAATTTGTATGTCCTCCAAATTGTACTATTTTGAGTTCTATTAATAGTACAAATTTCCTGCTCTCCAACACATATTTCGTTAAGTATTTATGATAAGATCTCGGAGAGATAAAGATGTTGTTATATTTCCTCTTGTCAAGAGATATTGATTACAGCATTGCACCACTCATATCATGGCAACCGCTTATGCTATCTAAGCGATCTTATGCTCCATCGATAGCTAATCTTTGGCGGTATCAGCTGCCCGAAGATCGTCGCAATCAACCAGACCCTCACACCAGGATGGTCCGAATATCATCAGAAGCTTACTGGACCATCAATCAAGATCTAATGACTCCAGTGAGTCAGGGGGGCCTTCTGAATTGGTCCAGAAGCTTATCTGACTCACTTTATGACTCATTGGGACGTAGCCTCCATTCATCACATGTATATACTATGATAATATGATCTACAAGCCAATAGCAGATCTCAGATGCATCAATGCCTCTGATCCACACCCAGTCTTTATTCTTTATCCTATACTGGGCTAGGGTGTACCCCAAGTATATCAGTACCTTCTTTTGATGATCGCACTGGCATGCATGCATCTATTTGGCTCTGGGATGATCTCCTCAAGGCATAAAAGGACCTCTGCTGAGGCCCTTCCATACCATCTGCTCTTACTCAACCCAGACTGATTATTGGTTTCTTCTCTCTTTCTATTCTCTCTTGACTGTGTGTGATCTCTGATATATCTAGTACTGAGGAACAAAATACCATATGAGTTATATACTGCCTGATTCATTGTATCTTATATACAGAGATATATAACAATATAATATTGCCTGATTGAGTGTGACATTAAGTACCAGCTATTAGAGGAAATCTAAGTACCTGTAGCTGAGGAAGTACATACATTAGGCATCCCTCCATGTATCCAATAAGCTATTGCTTAAGTCTAGTATTAAGATTAGTATCAGTTAGTCCAAGTGACTAGGGCTGAACTACATTTAAGATATCTAAGGGAACCTGACCATTGTAGTCTTGCTCTTTATACCTATAGATTAGTGAGTTTACACTGTGAAAGATTAAGACTACCTTGAGTGTTACTTGATTGCATTGCAACTACTTTGAGCCTTCCTACTTTAGTGTAAGAAGTGCTGAGTATGATTAGTGTATACCAACATCTCTACATTTGCTTAAGCTCTAGATATTCAAGTGTAACCTGACCCATAATGCCAGCAACGTTGTTCAAGAGGTCTGACGGCTGCCTGTGCTTAGTAGTTGATTATTGGTACCTGAATAATATCACTGTCAAGCACCACTTTGCACTGCTGTGGCAGGATGAGTTCATTGAGTAGCTCAGGCATGCAAAGATCTTTGCCAAGCTGGATATGCACTTGGGATACAACAATGTGCACACTCAGGAATGTGACAAATAGAAAACTGTGTGCTGCACCAAATATGGGCTGTTTGAAGATCTGGTCATGCTGTTAGGCCTTACAAATGCACCTGCAGTTTTCCAGTGCTTCTTGAATGACAGATTCAGGGGCATCTTGGATATCTTTGTTATCTTCTACCTGCATGACATTCTGATCTTCTCCAACAGCAGGGAGGAGCGTTTGGCACATGTCAGGGAGGTTCTCAAGCATCTGTAGAAGCATAACCCCTACTGCAACCTTGATAAGTGCCATTTTGTAGCCATGTCTGTCACCCACATTGGCCTGATGATTACTCCTGAAGGTATCTTGAAGAAGAAGATGGTCAAGGCAATCATGGAATGGCCACCTCCTCTGACTGTGAAACAAGTGCAGAGTTTCTTGGGAATTGCAAGCAGCCAAGACTGCTTAACTTCAAATTTTAGCTGGTTAGCCAGACCCCTCCATGCTCTGACACATCTGGATGCCCCAAGGCATTGGCAAGAGGAGCAGCAAGTAGAATTGGATACCTTCAAACAGAGATTTTCATTGGACCCTGTGCTTGCACACCCAAATGAGTCTGGACCCTGTCTTCTGGCCAAGCAATGGGTGCTGAGCTGTCCCAGCAACAGTCAGTAGCTTGACAATGCAATCATTTGAGATATCTTCCCAAGGACCAGGAGGGACAGGTAAAGGCAGCAGGGCAAAGTGTTTCTCATGTCCCTTACTCCTTTGACAGATTTCTCATGATTCTAGGTAGCAATTGACCTGGAATTTCATAGCTGGTCAATACCAGTGTTAGCCCAGTAGTTCTAGAGTACGTATGCATCCTTGGTGACCAGCAGCCAGTGAAGTGTGGAAATGCAAGAATAACCCTTGTTTGATGTCAGGCTCATCAGGAACAACAATTCTGCCTTGGTAGAGCAAGACTCCATCTTGTATGGAGTAGTCTTCGAATTTTGCTGCCACTGAGGAGGGTATCTTCTCTGTACTGGAGACAGTGGAGATGAGTAAATTGAGGCTAGGATCATCTGGTAGTGCTTCTTTGATCAGAGAGATAAGCAGGGCTGAAATATCTGCTGCTTTGCCAACAAATAGGTCTTCTGGAAGCATTATCTGCAGCTGATGCTCTGAAGGGATGTAATCCAGCTAGCGTAAGTGTGCATCTGGTTTCCCTGATTGTTTCCCAGGCCTGTGTTTGATAACAACATTGAAGGCAACAAGGATGAGGTGCCAGCATGCATGCCAAATGTTGAAGTTCCTGGAAATCTTCCAGTTCTCCAGATTCTTGCAATCTGTTAGTACAGTGACCAGCTGCTTTGTTCCTTCCAGAAATATGTGCCAGTGTTCAAATGAGCAAATGATAGCCAGCAATTCCTTGTCATGAGTATCATAATTGATCTCTACAGGGGAGAAGCTGGTTGACATGAAGGTGACAGGGTTCATGCATCCATCAGCCTGTGACTCACACAGCGCAGCACCCATTGCATTGCCAGAACCATCAGTTTCCAGAAGGTAGGGTTCATCCTGATTTGGGTGTGCAAGCAAACATTCTGATGAGATTGCCTGCTTAATGCCATCAAATGCTGCTTGCCGCTCCTCTCCCAGTGCCACAGCACGTCCAGATGTGTAAGAGCATGGAGTTGTCTTGCCGACTGGCTGAAGCCTAATATGAAGAGACAGTAAAAGTTTGCAAATCCATGGAAAATCTGCGCTTGGTTCACAGTTGCAGGAGCTGGCCATTTGACGATTGCCGTGACCTTTTCCTTCCTCATAGAGATGCTTTCAGGAGTGGAGGTGACAGCAAAATGGCACTGCTCAGGATTTCAGATCAGGTTGTGCTTCTTCAAGCATGTGAGAACTTCCCTGACATGCCCCTTATGTTCCTCTCTGTTGTTAGAAAACATCAGGATATCGTCTAGGTAGACAACAACAAAAATGCCAAAGATATCCCTAAAGATGTTGTTCATGAAACACTGGAACATTGCAGGTGCATTTGTGCAGCCATATGGCATGACTAGATCTTCAAACAGCCCATATTTGGTGCAGAATGCTGTTCTCCATTCATCCCCTGCCTTGATGTGCACATCGTTGTAACCTGAGCGCAAATCTAGCTTGGTGAAGATATTTGCATTTTGCAGCTTCTCGACAAGCTCATCCTGACACAGCAGTCCATAGCAGTCCATAATGGTGAAATTATTAAGGTGCTAGTAATCAACCAGAAGGCAAGGTCAGCCATAAGCCTTCTTGATAAAAATTACTAGGGCACCTGCAGGAGATGTGCTGGGCTGTATTTTTCAACTTGCAAGCTCTGCATCCAGGTGTTCCCTGAGTGCAGCTGTTTCAGCTGGGGTCAATGGTTATATAGGACCCCAAGGCACATCCTTGCCATCTTGCAGTGGCATTGCACAGTCATATCGCTGGTGGGGAGGTAAGGAAGTGAAAAACTATTCCCCAAACCTGTTCTTGAATTCCTGGATGTAAGGGGAGATTTTGAGAGTGGTTCCCATTTCTGCACTCTTTGCAGAGAGCAGTTCAGGGAGTTTGATGATCATATTGGCCCAGTCTACATCAGGGTCGGCCTACCTTAGCCAGGGCGGTCCGTAATATGATATCCCAGTCACCCAGAGGGAGACAAAATAAGGGTGCAGTGAAGGAATGTGATTGGACTGTGAATTTGAGGGTGCATTTGAAGTGGACAACATCCATGACTTCTTTGCCATTAATCCCCACAACCTGTCATGGGGAGCTTAGTTCTTTCAGGGGAATAGAAAGTCAACTTGCATGTTGTGTGTCGATGAAATTTGCAAAAGATACAGAGTCAATGAGAGCAGAATGAGAGCCTGTGATTCACTCAATTTCAAGAGTTGTTAGGAGAGAAGATTTTGATTTGATGTCACAGCAGACAAGGGGTTTGGATGATGTTGCAGGGGGGATTGCAGCACCAGACACAGGCATAATAGGCTGTATTAGACTTTTCCTGACTCCGCAGGTTCCTGTAGGTCAATCAGGCTCCTGACTTTCCCTGAGACCGGCTGGGGGCGCTCATCAGCCTTGAGTTTCCAGCCATTTGGACAATTTTCAAACTTGTGACCCGATTTACCACATTTGGGGCACTGTCCTGCCTTCCTGCACTTCTCCTGGATCTCTATAATCATTAAGTCTCCCAATCTTGCACCGGTGGTGTTAGGTATGTTCTGAGTGAGGAGATTGATTGGAGGTTGCTTGTATCTCCTAGCGCACCTCAAACAGGGTATGGTCGATGAGACAGGCAATGTTAATAAGCTCATCAGAACTGGTGATACTCTTGCCAATGGAATGCTCAATGAGCTTGCTGCAGACAAAAAGCTTGAGAACTTGCTGAAATGCTGCCATGAAGGCACTGTTAGACCATTCCAGCTTGCCTGCAATGAGCCTGAATTCTGTTACAAAGCTGCTTGCAGAGCCTGATTGTTTCAGCTAATTGATCTGGTGCTCAGCAACCTGTAGGGCTACAGGATACGACTGATTGGCTAGAAATGCTGTCTCAAATGCTTCCCAACGATTGAGCATTGTATCCTTGTCTCCCCCGAGTGGCTTGCTGAGGTAGTATCGTCCTCGATGTTTGGGGATGCCCTCCTTCAGGCTCACCAGCACATACATCATCCTTGAATTTTCTGTGGGAAAGCTGGAGAGGTTGGAAACAAAGTAGGTTTTGCAATCCAGGATGAGTCACTTTGCTGCATTCTCCCCTTCTTGCCGCTATAATTCTCTGGAGCTGGGATTTTGGACTTTGGCTGCTGAGGAGCTGAAGTCTGCGTTGCAGTGTATACAGCTTGCTCCAGAGGACAGGTAAGCGCGTGGGTGAGAAGATTGGCATTATTGTTCATGGTGTGCAGTTCATCCTGCTCTATTGTCTCTTGCTCAGGCGCTGGCGTCAAGCGGAGGCCCTCAGCACCAAGGTGAATAGATTGTGGGGGGCACTGTTGTTCACAGCAGGGTGAGAAGTTGCTGGGTGCTCTGCTGCCTGTGTGTCTGCAGTGCTAGGATTGCAAGGGGTTTCTGTGACAACAGAGTTGGTGTGGAAGGGTACTCTGCTTGGCTGGAGTGGAGGCTGCTGTGGGGTCTAATTCAATGATGCTTTGCTCTGCCAGGCTTCTGGTTGCCGCTAGTTATACCTTGTCACCCACCCTCCTCAGTGCTGGGCTATGGCTTGAGATCCCTGAGCAATCCAGAGGGACCTTCTGACCCAAATCTGGTGAGGATGGCGTGGTCTCTGTATGTTGACCCAGTGACCAGTGATGGTTTGGGTGTTTTCTGTCCATCTGGAGTGCTGGAGCGTCCTGGGGTGTGTTGCTCTAGCTCCCTGGCAAGCCTGGCGTTGTCTTGGAGCATATTGGCAAGTGCAGATATGATCTTGGCCGCTGTTGCCTGGATCTGGTTGCTGAGATCATGTTGCATTGCCTCCAGCATGCCATGGAGTGCCAGGGCCTGGGAATTGTCGCTCCTGGTCCCAATTAGATACATGAAGAGACAACCTGATTTTTGATGGTCTTCTGCACCATACAGAAAGGCTTGTGTGTTGTCTGAAGGTGTGCTGGTGCTCAGTGCGTTCCCTGTTGGTGAAAGATATGCAGCTGGAAGTGGAGGAGAGTTCCTGGCTGATAAAGTGGCCGATGCGGAGGGTTGTTTGGACATAGCGCCGCAGACTCAGGGGTAACCACAAGCAAGGGCTAACACAATACAAGCAATAGGAAGTGAATCTAAGCAAGTACTAGCAAGACAAGCAGGAACAAGCAAGAATGGAAGCACGTTCACAAGCAAATGTGGCGATAAGCAGGCAAAATCAAAGAAATGAGGGAGGAACATCACAATTGGAATTAATAAGCATGCCAGGAGCAATGCTTGTGACACTTGCAAGAACCTACTCAGCTAGCCCCTCTGAGCACACTATAGTCTAGGATTTAGCAAATTTCTTCGATTAAAATTGTGATGATTGTCTAGATCACCTTGGTGAGTACATTTAAATATACCTTCGTTGATGATTTTGCTTCTTCGGGCCTCTTCACTTAGTTACAATGGCAAAATAGAACAATGAAATTAGACAGGATGGACAGCTCTGCTGACGAAGGGCTGGCCCTTCAGCTGTATCTTCCACTTTGCCTTGGTGGTTGCTGTTGTAATAGTACCAAGGTTGTGAAGCCCTTGTCACATTTGACAACTTGTGGACAGTTGAGAGCAATCTGGGACTGGGGACAGCTGTGAGAACAGATCAAGGACAAAGGAAATTTATTGTAGGGCATATTGAATAAATAAAATTACAAGTTGAAGTGTTGTAGCGACCAGAGATGCTTCACAGGTTTGCTGAAATACAATTGGAACATCCAAATACAAGCAAGATGGAGCTACCAGCATGGGCTAAAGACCTACAATCATTACAAGGAATCGCTGGCCAGCTACGAGAAGCACACGCAAACAATAGTGTACTTAGGCATGGACAAGTGAGAGCAGAATCGCAAGCAAAATGATGTTTCTCAAAGAGCAGAGAAAGTGAGGAAAACCCGACAACAAGTTCACATCACAATCGATCACCATGTTGTCACAACCGACGACATGTAGACAGCTGGGGGAAATCCCTAGAGGGAAATACTGAGTCTCAGAGCTGTGAAATGGATGAATAGACAAGTGCTCTGGAGATCGGAGAAGCTTCACAGACTTGCTTAAATACTGGTTGGGGCAAAGATGGAAAGCAATGGCTAACACAGTACAAGCAACAGGAAGCAAGTGTAAGCGAGTGTAAGCGAGAATAGGGAAGGGGAAGTGACACAAGCAAGAGTAGGCGAAGATGGGAGCATAGGCACAAGCGTAGGTGGCAAAAAGCAGGCAAAATCAAGGAAACACGAGGCATATCACAAGTGAAATCAATAACGTGTCAGGAACAGCGCTTGTGACATTGCCCTCATCGTTTGACCACAGCAATGGAGCAAACAGGGCAAGCTTCACACGATGACAACATCTTCTCCCAATACTCCATCATCAACCGAGCATATTCCTTTGTGGCACAACTGTCATCTCTTCCCTGCCTCTGTTGTTGGACCAGGTGCACTGATGCACCATTTGCACCTGCAGCAGGCGTTCCTACCGCAGGTATTGAAGGGATATGTCCACGGACAGGTGAGCAACCAGCTCTGTACAAGCAAGACATGGGTGGTAGGAAGTCTACCTTCAAGAGAGCTCTGGGACAAGGACAGACAGTCTCAAAGAAGTAAAATGTGTGAAACAACAGGTGAAGTGTCCCGGAGAGCAGAGATGTTTCACGCCTTGCTCAAGTACTATTTTAAGATAAATATGCAAGTAGTGCATTGCTACAAGCAGGAGAGAACCAAATACAAGCAAATAAAGCAATAGCTAGCCAGCAAAGCACATTTGTCATAACCAACAACATGTAGATGGCTGGGGGAATCCCTAGAGGGAAATACTGAGTAGCAGAGCAGTAGAAAGTGTGAATAGACAAGGTAAAGTACTCTGGAGACCAGAGACACTTCACAGACTTGCTTAAATACTATTTGGGGCAAAGATGGTGAGCGACACATAAGTACAGGCGACAGCTAACACAGTACAAGTGACAGGAAGCAAGTGTAAGCAAGTATAAGCAAGAATAGGAAAGGGCAAGCGACACAAGCAAGAGTGGCAAAGATGGGAGCACATGCATAAATACATGTTGCAAAAAGCAAGCAAAATCAAGGAAATGCAAGAGAAATATCATAAATGTATTCAATAACATTTCAGGAGCAAGGCTTGTGTCATTGTCCCCCTTTGTTGACCACAATGGCAGAGCAATTGGCGCAAGCTTCACATAGGGACAGCAGCTTCTCCCAATCCTCCATTGTCAACTCGGATACTCCTTTGTGGCACAACTGTCATCCCCTCCCCTCCCTCTGTTGTTGGTCAAAGTGCATGAATGCTCCATTTGCACCCGCATTGTAGGTTCTTCTAGTGGATACCAAAGGGATCTGTCTGTAAAACAAGCAACCAAGTCATCTTGGGGGATGAGCTCTGGAGCCCACCAGTAATTGAGCTCATTGGAGTGCCATTGCATCATGTAGGTGAAGGAGGAGCAGTCTGCAGCAATGAAGTACAGCCAGTGATAGTAGGTACCAATGCTGAAGGATTTGAGGGCATCCTTGCCATTGAGGCCAAGCCAAAAGAGGTACCCAAAGCCAGGGTGTTTGTAAACACCTCTGCTGATGTAGCAGCAGGCTCTGCAAGTGCGATGGCTCAGCATGTCACCAGAGAAGACATCTGCCTGTCCCAGGCAGTTGAGCAGGTCCTTGAGGATTGTGCTTATGTAGAGGTCGATGTCAGTGATGCGGTTGAACTCAAGACACAGTGACATAGCAGTTTGGCAGCAATAATGGGTACGGAGGAGCAGAATTGGGAGTGAAAGAGGCAGCAGCAGAGTGTAATAATGCAAAACAGGTGGTTTTGGACTTGCTGCTCTGTTGCCCTACCCTCCTGCTTTTAGCTGGAAGTCTGCTCACAGGAATAGGGTCTCCACACACTGGAGCACCTGGGTGGTTGGCCAGGGGGTCTGTAATTTTCCCATCCAAGTGTTTCGGCCGCTCCAAATCTTCCCATGTGTTGTTGAGTTGCCCATAGCCCTTCCAGCTGACCTTGTAATGCCTTTTCCCATCCTTGACTTTCCAATCCACGAATTTGTCAACTGCGTAATGTTCCACCCCTTGTTATATGATTACTGGAGGGGGAGGTGCAAAGGACTGGCCGAAATCCATGTCTCTAACCACAGGGGATAGACGTGAGACATGGAAGACATTGTGGATCTTCATGCCTTCTGGGAGGTCCAGCCTGTATGCATGTGAGCCTATGCACTCAGCAACTGGGAAGGGGCCATATCACGTGTGATCCTGCTTCTTGTTGGGTTGCTGAGATGTGATATGAAGCCAAACCTTATCTCCAATGCCAAATTCCAGGAGAGATTTGCCTTTATCTGCTTGTTTGAACTGTTCCTGTGTCCATTTGAGTGCAGCATTGACTTTCTGGATTGTCTGGTAGAGTTTCACAGCCCTGTCATCTGCCACAGCCGCTCTGGTGGGTTCCAGAAACAGTGCAATTACTAGGGAGCAACCATAAACCATCTCAAATGGAGATTTGCCTGTTGCTTCACTTCAAGCATTGTTGTGAGCAAATTCAGCCAGAGGAAACCAGTCTGCCCAGTCTGTTAACTTATGGTTTACAAAGGCGCACAATTAAGCCTCTACCCACTGATTCTTGATCTCAGTTTGCCCATCTGTTTGCAGGTGATATAGGCTGTAAAGAATTTGGGATCAATTTGGAGCAATTTGTAAAGGGCCTTCAGGAATCTGGCATTGAAAGTTGGCCCAGTGTCCAATACAGTGGTTCTGGGAGTCCCATGCAGCTTCCAGACATGATGGGGAAACATCTCTGCAGTGGATCAGGTGTATCATCTTGGAGAAGCAGCCTACAACACTCAGGACGATGTCAAAGCCCTTGGACTTCGGTAGCTTGACAATGAAATCATATGAGATATCTTCCCAGGGACTGGTAGGAACTGGGACCAGCTGTAGGGCAAAGTGTTTTTCATGCCCCTTGCTCCTTTGGCAGATTTCGCAAGAGTCTACATAGCGATTGACCTGGAACTTCATAGCTGGCCAGTAGTAGTGTCAGGATAACAGCTTCAGAGTACGCACACACCCTTGATGCCCAGGAGCTGGAGAATTGTGGAAATGATACAATAAGCTTAGTTTGATGTCAGGCTTATAGGGACAACAATTTTTCCCTGATAGAACAAAACTCCGTCCTGCATAGAATACTCTTTGAACTTTGCTGCGACAGATTGGGGTGTAATTCCTGCACTACAGATGGTGGAGATAATAACTTCCAGGCTAGGATCCTCTGGTAGGATGTCTTTGATGAGGGAAATAGGTGGGGCTGAATATCTGCTGCTTTGCCAACAAATAGGCGTTCTGGAAGCATAATCTGAAGCTCAGGCTCTGAAGGGACGTGCTACAGCTGGGGTGAGAGCATATATGGTTTGTCCGACTGCTTACCCAGCCTGTGTTCAATTACAAAGTTGCAGGAGGCCAGGGCGAGGTGCCAGTGCACATGTCATCTGTTACAGTTCCTGGAAGTCTTCCAATTCTCCTGATTCTTGTGATCTGTCAAGACAGTGACTGGGCGTTTTGTTCCTTCTAGGGAAATGTGCCAGTGGTCAAATGAGTGAATCATAGCCAGTAGTTCCTTGTCATGAGTATTGTAAATTAGCATGTAAGGAGAGAAGCTTGTAAAGTGAATTTGAGGGTGCATTTGAAGTGGACCAAGCCCTTGACTTCTTTGCCATTAATCCCAACAACCTGTTGTGGGGAACTGAGTTCTGTGAGGGGAATAGATAGATAGCACAGATGTTGAGGGTCAATAACATTTGCTGAGGATCCAGTGTCAACAAGAGCTGAATTGGAGCCTATGATTCGCTCAATGTCAAGAGTTATTAGGAGAGATGATTTGGATTGAATTGCACAACAGATAAGTGCTTTTGATGACATCATGGGAGGGATTGCAGCACCCGACACAGGTAAAGTAGGCTGCATCAGGCTTTTCCTGATTCTGTAGGTTTCTCTAGATCAATTAAACTTCCAACCTTCTCTGAGACTGGCTTAGGATGTTCTTCAGCTTTGACTTTCCAGCCATTGGGGCAGCTTTCAAACTTCTGACTAGAATTGCCACAATTGGGGCATTGTCCTACCTTCCTTCACTTCTCCTGGATCTCCACTGTCACAAAGCCACCCGATCTTTTGCTTGTGGGTTTCAAGGTGTCTGGCAATGAGGAGTTGGAGGTTGACTGCATTTCTTTGCAAGCCTTGAACAGTGTGTTGTCAATATGGCAGGCAATGCTGATCAGCTCATCCAAACTGGTGATGCTCTAGCCAATGGTGTGCTGAATGAGCTTGCTGCGGTCAAAGGGCTTGAGGCCTTGGTGAAATGCAGCCATCAGAGCACTGTCAGACCAATCCAGCTCTCCTGCGATTACCCTAAACTCTGTGGCAAAGTAGCTGGCAGAGCCTGTTTGTTTCAGCTTGTTGATTTGGTGCTTGGCAACCTGCAGGGCTGCAGGAGCAGACCAATTGATTGGCAAGGAATCCAGTTTCAAATGCTTCCCAACTGTTGATAAGTGGATCCTAGTCTCCCCCAAGCAGTTTATTGAGGTAGTATTGGCCCCATTGTTTGGGGATGCCCTCCTTCAGGTTCACCAGCACATACATGATCCTGGAATTGTCTGTGGGAAAGCTGGAGAGGTAAGCAACAAAGTATGTTTTGCAGTCAAGTAGGAATGAATTTGCTGTGTTCCCCTTCTTGCCACTGTACTCCTCTGGGGCAGGAATCTTTGACTTTGGCTGAAGGGGAGCTTGGGTTTGTGTTGCTGCGCATGCAGCTTGCTCCAGAGGACATGTGAGACCATGGGTGAGGATGTTGGTGATGTTATTCATGGTGCACACTTCCTCCTGCTCTTTTGTCTCTTGCTTAGGTGCGGGAGTCCAACGCAGGCCATCTGCACTGAGTGGGATGGGTTGTGGGGGTGCACTGGTGTGCAAGGGGGGCAGCGAAACTGCTGGCTGTGCGGCTGGCTGCATTTCTTGTGCTGTCGTGTTGCGAGGGAATTCTGTGATAACTCGGGTGGTGTGAAAGGTCATTTTCCTTGGCTGGGAGGGTGGATGTTCCTGTGGGGTTGAACTCCATCATACTTTGCTCTGCTGGACTCCTAGGTGCATGTAGACGTTGTTAGTTGTCCTCCTCTGTGCTGCGTTCTGCCTTGGGCTGCCTGAGTGAGCCTCAGGGAGCTTCTGACCCAAATCTACTTTGGATGGCTGCTCTCTCTATGATGATCCAGTGACCAGCAATAGTTTGGGGGTGCTCTCTCCTGCTGGGGTGCTTGAGTGGACTGGAGCACATTGTTTTGTCTCCTTTGCCAGCCTACTGATATCTTGACACATTTCTGTGAGCGCAGACACGATCCTTGTCCCTGATGTGCAAATCTCGCTGTTGAGATTGCTTTGGAGCTGTCGCTCCTGGTGCCAATGAGATAGTTGAAGAGATGACCCAGTTTTTGATGGTCTTCTGGACCATACAGAAAGGCCTGTGCACTGTCTGAGGATGTCGTGATGCCTGGTACACCTCTTACTGGCACAAGCAATGCAGCTGGGAGTACTAAGATGAAGTGGCTGAAGCAGAGCATTTTTTGGACATGGTGCTGCAGGCACAGTATTAGTGCCTTGAGTTGTGGGTGTAGGTGATAGCCATGGGCTAACATGTATGAGGTGTGAGTGGCAAGTTGTTTATATGCTTGCACAAAGTGACGTCGGAATGGATGGTGGGGAATCAAGTGCAGAGTGGTAAGATGCAACCACCTGATAATAGCGCTTTATAATCTCACTGCCAACAACACATAGACAGCTGGTGGAAATCCCTACAGGGACATAGTGAGTCTCAGGGTCGTGAAATGGGTGAATAGACAAGGCAAAGCACTCTGGAGACCAGAGATGCTTCACACACTCAATTAAATACTATTTGGGGCAAATATGGCAAGCGACACATCAGTACAAGCAACAAACAGCTAACACAGTACAAGTTACAGGCAGCAAGTGTAAGCAAGTATAAGCAAGAATGGGGAAGGGCGAGCAACACAAGCAAGAGTAGGCAAAAATGGGAGCACATGCACATGTACAGGTTGTAAAAAGCAGGCAAAATCAAGGAAACAAAAGAGACAAATCACAAATGAAATCAATCACATGTCAGGAGCATGGCTCATGACACAACACCCAACCTTCAGCACACAAAACAGTATGCTTTAGCTCATCTCATATTTTTATTGTCATTTGCTCTTTGGCATAGGCAACTGCAAAGCAGGAGGGGATGAAATGTCCTCTGGAGACCCCATCAGACAACCCAGTTCATCTCTGATCACATCACAAATTGACAGCTTGTTGTATGAAATCAAAAAGTATTTCAGCTGGTCTGTGAAGTGTCTCTGGTCTCCAGAGCACTTCACCTTGTCAATTCATGCCCTATACTTCTGTAAGACCACCTGTCCTTGCCCCAGAGATCTATTGCAGCATTTCCAAAGCTCAAGACTCATGCCGACTGTTTACAATTTGTCAGTTGTGACAAAGATGGAATTGTCTTCGGGGGGGAGGTTCCTTGACACCCAGCAGAGATTCATGAGCTCTAGAAACAAATCAGGAGCAGACAAATTTTCACAATGAGCATTGTTATGGTCTCTTGCAATGTTAGTGCAGGAACAATAGTAAATTCCATCAGTCAGTGGTATAAGCATTGTTCAATTGCTTCTTGTGATTAACTAGCTGTTTCCTCTTGTAAAAAAGCTTTCTTGACAGCGCAATTGCCTGATATGGCATGTCCAGAATTTTGGGAGGTGCTTCTGTGGTTGATTGAGCTGTTGTCAGTAAACCAGGTTGTGCCATATTAAAGGCCCAAATCAAATGCCAGAATCTAGCTCAACCCTCTTCATAATGTTCCATTGTTTGCTGAACCAGCTAGCAAAGTCTAGTTAAAGTGGTTTCCCTGTTCCATACAAAATACCTATTGCCAACTCCATTCAATATGAAATCACAGCATTCCAAAGCACACTGGTTTATTGCTATTGATCCTTTAAACCAGTCAAGAAGCTCCAACTCTTGCTGGGGTTTGTCCAGAAAGAAGTCTGGGCACCTGGTAAGATGTTCAGCCATGTTCTTCATATGTGGTTTCAGCAAAATAACACAAAACATTCAGGAGCAAAAGGACAAAAGGGATGGTACAAACCAAGACATCCCCATCTCAAGCAAGTGTGGCCTCCTGAAAGTGCCATGTGTCCATGGCCTTTAAGATGACCCTCTCTGATTTTCTTTATTTTGTTCACCTGTTGCAACATATCCTTGTGCTATAGGTTCTGTTCACGTTTGTTCTCACTTGTACGCATGGCCTCTTGCTTTTTCTGTGTTTAGCCAGCCAACTGTTGCTTATTTCACTTGTAGTTGTTTAGCTCTCACTTATTGATATTTGTTACTTGTGTTTAGATCTCCAAATCACTGTCACAAGCAACAACATTTAGACTGTGGGGTGTAGTCCTGAGAGTAAAGAGTGCTCCAAGAGAACTCCAGGACAAGGACAAGTTGTCTCAGACTGGCATTGCAAGGCAAAAATACAAGTGAAGTCAAGCAACAAGCAAGGGCTAGGAACTGCAAGTGATACAAGTGATAGCTGGTCAGCTGCAAGCAGAACAAGCAAGAGGAAATTCACTGAAGTGAGGGCAAGCAAGAAAAGAAGCATATGTACAAGGACACATCACAAATGGCAGAAATAAATGAGGGGAATCAGATAAGCAAGTCACATGCACATCAATTACTATGTCAAGAGCAAGGCTTTTGACAATGGTATTAAAGCAAGTTTATGATGTATCTCTGGTCTCCAGAGCACTTCAACTTGTCAATTTCAGTCATTCTGCTCCCCTTTGACAATTTCTCCCCATCCCAGAGGCCCTCTTGCAGCGTTTTCTTTCCTAGATTGCTGCTAACCATGTTCAAGTTCTCAGTTGTGACAGAGCAGGCACAACATGTGATGAAGGAACTAGTGTTTGTATTTCTTTGTTGCCCTGCCTGTTTATCTGCTCTTATTGCACTTTTATGTCAAGGAATATCTGCTTGTGGCTCATGAGGTGAAGTATGTCTTGCTGCATGAAACTTGGTGATCTTGTACACTAGGTGCATTGATCAACACACCTCATGTGGCAATTGTATTGGTTCCTCTTTTTGAGTGCAAGGCAAAATGAGTGAGATAGGGGTAAATTTATTCCCCAAACCATTTTTTTGGTTCAGGAAGGCACTGATATTTTCATGGAGAATGTGTAGGAAACTACCAACGTTGCTAGTCAAGCATCAGAGTGCAACATGGCAGTAATTTTCTACATGTTCTCCTTTTTTTCTAACTGTGCATATACACCCTCAAACCAGTTCCAACATATGTATAAGGAGTGCCTGACAGACAGTTGAATACCATCCTTTCCTTCATTGGCTACATCTCTTATATGCATTTCCAAAGCTAGCCAGAGACATTGTTGAGCACCACTTCTGCAAAGTTGAGCTCTGCTCTGTCATTTGCCTGTGCAGTCAACTGCTCTGTGCTTATTTGCATCAGTGACTGCCATATGAAAGTTTGCCTGTCTGTGTCACTCAGCTCATTAAGTCCCAACATATACTGGGTTGCCTGGCAATAGCATAAACAATCCTCAAGCCAACGTCATAAGGGGGGGCAAGTGCTACAGAGATACTCCTGCACCATACAACTCATTGGACTATACAACAGGCTAACACCAATAGACCTCCTGCATAATGAACTGATTGGCAAATACAACAGTAGAAGCAGGAAGAGAACTTTCACCTGCTGCACCTTCAATGGGGCTCACAACAGCACTTGTTATGTAGACTTGTTATTCATGGCTACCAATTAGGCAGTATTCTTTGCTATCAAGTCAATCTGTAACCAACTAGCTGAAATGTGTATGTTTACAGTCATTTTCAAAAAGCCTTGAAAAGTAAGCACCAACTATTTTTCAAGCTCTGAAGGTCCAAACAGTTTTTGTTTGTATCTCCCTTGTTTCTCATCATATAGTTTCATATACTATACTGTTCAAATCATAATAATGACATGCAGATGTGAGGCTAACTTGTGGAGTGTAGAAATATATTTTATAAAATCAAGCATTTATACTCCTTGAACTATAGTTTGCAGTCATGTCGTTGCCATGGCTTGCTGTAAAAATGTGCAAAACTCATATTTGGATTTGGTGTGTACTAATACAGGTGCAATGCTATTACCCCAGAGTGTTAGCATAACTAATAGAACTGTAGAGGCTCTGGTCACATGATATTGTCATCCTCCTCCTTTCCTTGTACTTCATGCCTTGAAACTGAGCCTGGTCAAGTGATGTCTATGACATTGTTCTTCAAATGTCACTTCTGCATGAAGCCAAGGCTATTTCCAAGATGACTGGAATTGGACTTAGGACTGTAGAGACTGCTCTTTCTCATTATGAGGAGACAGGCTCTCCTGTCCAGCCTCCTCGTAATGAAGAAGTGCAGGGGCACCCAAAGATTCTCACATTTGAACATGTATTAGTGAGCATCTATGCTAGTATATACTCTATCCTCTCATTGTCATTATTTAGTTTTTTGTAGGAAACATCTGAAACAAACCTGATATCTTTCTTGATGAGCCTTGGGAAATTTTTTTCAAAGAATACAGGATCCAATGCTCTGCATCTAGTATATCACATGCTCTTGATCGGTGTGGGTTCACTATGATAAAGGTGAGGCTTATTTTGGGCAATTGCTCACACTGCTTACACCAGAGGAATATTATAGATGTCAAAGCAAGCCTTGGAGCATTCCAAAGCCAAGTGATATGCATTCTGGCTTGAGGTTGGCATGTGCTATTAGCCATTTCAGCTAGTTTTTGTAGATGAATCTTCATGTGATTGTTGTACTGCATACCATGGTCATGCCTGTAGTATGTCAGGGATGCAGGCATTTCATTGCACATTTTTTGTTTGAGGACACTGTTATGTTCTTTGTGAAATACTCAAATTGATCCAAGCTAACCATAACAGATATTCAATACTTCATGCCATGTCTCTGGATGGTATACTCCATCTAGAGATTGTGGAAGGGTTGTTTACAGGCAATTTATTCTCAGATGTTATTGATTGGCTGCTAGTTGTCATGACACCTTTGTCTGGTCCAAACTCAGTCATTATCATGGATAACTGCTGGATTCATAAGAATCCAGAGATTCTAGAGTATATTATAGTGCAGTGATTTAATATATGTGCATAAAATATATAAGTTTACTCAATTTATTTTCTGCAGTAGCTCTATGACTTTCTACTACCATATTCACCAGACTTTAAGCCAATAGAGTCTGCATTTTCAGCCATTAAATATCATATTTGACAGCATGGCTCACCTGCATGGGAGGCATTGACAGGTGATGATACCCTTGAGGCTAAGTTATTCTTGACAGAAGCAGTATACAGTGTATCAGCTGCAGTTGCTGCTGGTTGGTTCCGTATGTGTGATTATATATCACATATAAAATTGAATAATTCATATTAGATAAAAATCCATGCAGTAACTATCCATGAAGCAACTGCATCTCTTTGACAACCTCCTTAGCCTGCTGAATCAAGATGGTAGAAGCAATAAAGTTGATTTTTGTGATTTTTGTACGCTCTTGAGGTGTTGAATCAGGCAAGACCAGATGATTGACAAGGATAAATCCATGTTCTTCAAGCTTTTCAGCACAGGATGGCAGGTTGAGCTTTGGATGCAAGTTGTTGATTGAGTCAAGCCAAACTGGAATAGTTGGAAAATCAATCAGATGATTGTTTCTGTTGTCATCTTGAGTATTTGCACTTGACGCAAGAGCCAGTGCTGGAGCTGGAGTTGGAGCTAAGGGCTTGGCTGGTGGTGGTGGTTGAGGGGTGTTATGGATCACTAACATTTTTCTATTATTTTAGTCTGCTCTGCCAACCTCAAGCGATGCCTCTGTAATTAATTTGTGAAATACTTGAATTTGTATGCGCTCTGAATTGTACTATTTAGCATTCCATTAAATAGTACAAATTTTCCGCTCTCCAACGCATATTTTATTAAGTTTTTACGATAAGATCTCAGAGAGATACAGAGGTTGCGATATTTCCTCTTTTCAGGAGATATTGATTACAACATCGCAACGCTCATATCTCGGCAACCGCTTACGCTATCAAAGCGATCTTGTGCTCTATCGATAGCTAATCTTCGGCGGTATCTGCTGCCCGAAGATCGTCGCGATCCACCGGATCCTCACGACGGAATGGCCTGAAGATCATTAGAATCTTACTGGACCATCAATCAAGATCTAATGACTCCAGTGAGTCAGGAGAGCTTCCCAAATTGATCCAGAAGTTTCTCTGACTCACTTTATGACTCACTGAGATGTAGCCTCCGTTCATTACATGTATATACTATGATAATATGATCTACAAGCCAATAGCAGGTCTCAGATGCATCAATGCCTTTGATCCACACCCTGTCTTTACTCTTTTATCCTATACTGGGCTAGGGTGTACCCCAAGTATAGCAGTACCCTCTTTTGATGATTGCACTGGCATGCATGTATCTATTTGGATCTGGAATGCCCTCCTCAGGGTATAAAAGGACCTCCTCTGAGGCCCTTCCAGACCACCTTCCCTCCTCTACTCAACCCAGACTGGTTATTGGTTTTTTTCTCTTTCTATTTCTCTTGTCTGTGTGTGATTTCTTATATAACTAGTACTGAGGAATAACGTACCATATTAGTTATATACTGTCTGAGTCATTGTATCTTATATACAGAGATATATAAGGATACAATATTGCCTGATTGAGCATGACATTAAGTACCAGCTATTAGAGGAAATCTAAGTACCTGTAGCTGAGGAAGTATACGCATTAGGCAGCCCTCCATCTATCCTATAAGCTATTGCTTAAGTCTAGTATTAAGATTAGTATGAGTTAGTCCAAGGGACTAGTGCTGAACTACATTTAAGATATCTAAGGGAACCTGACCATAGTAGTCTTGCTCTTTATACCTATAAATTAGTCAGTTTACACTGTGAAAGATTAAGACTACCTTGAGTGTTACTTGATTGCATTGCAACTACTTTGAGCCTTCTTACTCTAGTCTAAGAAGTATTGAGTACGATTAGTGTATACTAACATATCTACATTTGCTTAAGCTCCAGATATTCAAGTGTACCCTGACCTGTAACAAGGGGCTGGGTTGAAAAAACAACCAACTAAGGCCATAGAAGCCAAGAATACACCCACAGCAGCTGGATCCATGAACAGTTTGAGTGCAGCAGGAGCAGGAGCAGGCACAGGTGCAGGAGCAGGAATAGGCACAGGTGCCTGAGCTGGAGCTGGAGCTGGAGCTGGAGCCATGGCCTTATCATTTCCACAAGCTTTAGGAGCTTTGTCAACAAGGGTGAGCTTGAGTTGAGAGGGAGGTTCAGTGGTGGTTGCTTTGCCATTTTGCTTCATACAGAAAAACTCAGGTTTAAAACATCTGAGACTTGAATACACATACCACAACTGCTGCCCACATGGAGAGATCTTGAGGGGTAAGCAAACAGGACATGCTATCAAGAACATAACAAAATGTATGACCTGGTTGGGTACACCCATGCTCCTTTCAGTGGTCATGCAAGATCTTCTAGGTCTTGGGTCAGCATTACCATTTTCCCCAGAGTTTGGGTTACAACTCTTGGCAGATTTGGAGGTGCTCTTCTAGGGTGAAAGCGTTAGATAAACCACAACAACATAACAATAATGAATACCTTGCCTGGAACAGGTTCTGGAGTTGGATTGCATTTTTTGCAGAAAATTTGGATTGGGCTGGGGCTTTCTGACTCTTCTTTAAAGACAAAAGCAAGGTGTTATGACCTGCACAGACAGCCATAATGTGACAAGTGAATTAGCCTATAGTTTATAGCATTTGCTCCTAAGTCAAACAAGCTATAAACATAGTCACATGACCTTGGTGCTTATCCTGGTGCTTACAGTGGTTATTTAACTTGCTCCTGTGATTCTCTCCATTGTAACTTGAAGCAAGGAGCAAGTTATCATGTTACCTCAGCACTTAAATGATGTGACCCTCAGACCTTGTGCAGCCCTATAAGATTTCAAGCTGCAACAACCCTAAGAGTGACTTACTTAATACTTGTTTACACTGCATGTGACCTAAAACACACTGCAGACTGCAGAACAGTCTGACTCATACCTTGAAGGGTATATAACTCATTGAAAGCAAGGCTGTGGACCCCAGCTTGCTTTATCTCATTGACCACAGGGGGCATGTGTACATAGTACATAAATACTATCAATATACACTGCAAATTACCACTAACAACATAGCCACTACTTAAGGAATCAATAGAGACAAGGAGACAGAGGGGTCTTGACATGATAAAGCAAGCTTCACACTCAACTAGTGGCAAGACACAAATATCTAGCACAGATATTAAGGGCTGAGTACAAGAGATACTGACCAACCTCTGCATTACATAAGAGAACATTAAGAAACTATGGTGCAGCAGAACACAGGAAGGATTACAAGATCCATGAGCCAATGTTACAGGTCAGGGTACACTTGAATATCTAGAGCCTAAGCAAATGTAGATATGTTAGTATACACTAATCATACTCAATACTTCTTACACTATAACACTCAAAGTAGTCTTAATTATTCACAGTGTAAACTGACTAATTTATAGGTATAAAGAGCAAGACTACTATGGTCAGGTTCCCTTAAATATCTTAAATGTAGTTCAGCCCTAGTTGCTTGGACTAACTGATACTAATCTTAATACTAGACTTAAGCGATAGCTTATAGGATAGATGGAGGGCTGCCTAATGCATGTACTTCCTCAGCTACAGGTACTTAGATTTCCTCTAATAGCTGGTACTTAATGTCATGCTCAATCAGGCAATATTGTATACTTATATATCTCTGTATATAATATACAACAAATCAGACAGTATATAACTAATATGGTACTTTATTCCTCAGTACTAGTTATATAAGAAATCACACACAGACAAGAGAAATAGAAAGAGAAAAAGAAACCAATAACCAGTCTGGGTTGAGTAAGAGTGGATGCTCTGGGAGGGCCTCAGAGGAGGTCCTTTTATACCCTGAGGAGGGCATTCCAGAGCCAAATAGATACATGCATGCCAGTGCAATCATCAAAAGAGGGTACTGCTATACTTGGGGTACACCCTAGCCCAGTATAGGATATGAGAGTAAAGACAGGGTGTGGATTGAAGGCATTGATGCTTCTGAGACCTGCTATTGGCTTGTAGATCATATTATCATAGTATATACATGTAATGAACAGAGGCTACATCTCAGTGAGTCATAAAGTGAGTCAGAGAAGCTTCTGGATCAATTTGGAAGGCTCTCCTGACTCACTGGAGTCATTAGATCTTGATTGATGGTCCAGTAAGATTCAAATGATCTTCAGGCCATTCTGGTGCAAGGATCTAGTGGATTGCAACGATCTTTGGGCAGCAGATACCGCCGAAGATTAGCTATCAATAGAGCATAAGGTTGCTTTGATAGCATAAGCAGTTGCTAAGATATGAGCAGTGCAATGTTGTAATCAATATCTCCTGATAAGAGGAAATATTGCAACCTATATATCTCCCTGAGTTCTTAAGATAAAATCATGATAATATATGCGTTGGAAAGAGGAGAATTAGTACTATTTAATGGGACACAAATAGTGCAAATTCAGATGCATAAAAATTCATTTAATTTCAAGAAAATTAAAGAGGCATTGCTTGAGGTTGGCAGAGCAGACTAAAATAATAGAAAAATGTTAGTGATCCATAACACACTGGACAATGTTCAGGAAGAGCATGAATATGTCTCAGCAGATAGAAGACTAGAGCCAGAGGGGGAGGATTCCCCTGGAATCCTCACCATGGCAGGTTGGATCATCAAACTGACCTGGAAAGTTTGCAAGATGTGCAAAATGGAAGAACTTCAAGCAAATAAACTGCAGGAATTAAACAAAAATCCCTTGCAAGACAATTGAGGGATAGTAATTCCTCTACCATCAGTAGTAGAGGAAACAGACAAGGATCACAGGTCCATGCAATCCAATAAGCCCTCCACAATACTGGAGAGGAAAGATCCTTCAGTATTAGTGAATACTGACAATGTTATTGATGTTATCAAAGATAACATCACCAAAGACAAGTTCTTTGGCCATATATGCACTGATACTAAGGCACACCCTAACTTTGAATGGCAGGGCAACCTATTATTATATAGGTCATGGAATGCAATCTGCATCCCAGATGTCCTCTACAAGAGGAGGAGGGTGCTGAAGATAATTATTGATCTCAGACATTCAGCAATTGGACACATGGGGTCCAAGAAAACAGTATTGTACATAAGATGATGGTATTGGTGGCCAACAATGGCCAAAGAAATTATCAAATTTCACTGATCATGCAGCAATTGTCAGATGATGAAGTCATCATTGCAGCTCCCACAGGGGCTGCTACACACTCTACCAATCCCCAGCCAGCCATGGGCATCTATTTGAATGGACTTTATGGGTCCATTCCCCTGAAGTAATAAATTCAATTATTTATTAGTTTTAATTTGCTGACTGACATCTATGGTACACTTGGTACCAACTCAGACCATGATAACAGTGCAAGACACTGTAATGATATTACTATGAGAAGTAGTAAGATTGCATGGGTTACCTGACACAATTGCCTCTAATAGAGACTCAAAATTCATCACCATGATGTGGCAGGAATTACACCAATTATTCAGTGTTAAGCTGCTGACATCCACAGCATTCCACCTGCAAACAGATGGATCTACTGAACAGGCTAATCAACTACAGCCCAAATACTTCAATCATTGATCAATAGCAACCAGTTAAACTGGAGTGAAAAGATTCTGGCAACAGAACTTGCTATCAATTCAAGTGTCAGCTCAAGTACAGGATTTGCTCCTTTCAAGCTAAATTATGGATGGATGCCAAAATTAATAAGCTATCCTAAAGTAAACACTGCATTTAGGGGTGTACAAACAATAGCTGACCAAGCAGCTGAAAACATCAACTGTGCATTTGATGTGATCATTGCTAGCCACATATATATGCACAGCCAATCAAACAAGGACTGTCAAGAAGATGATCCAGCTTTGGAGGCAGGAATGAAAGCCTACCTCTCTACCAAAAATTTGACCCTTCTGAAGGGAAGAGCCAGAAGATTACTCCTGAAATATATCAGGCCATATAAGATCCTCTTGATCAACCAAGAGGCATCCACATACACTCTGGAATTACCAGAGGAATTAAAGAAACTGGATACACCATGTATTTCATGGCAGTTTGTTAAAACCACACTTCCCAAATAATGATAAAATATTCCTGTCTTGGGAGCCTTATCACTACTATAACTTTGGGGAGGACCCTGAAACAGAATGGATGGTTGATAGCATTATCAACCATAAATACAAAGGAAGAAACATAAAGTTTCTTTTTAAATGGTCCAAAGGGGATCAGACATGGGAATCACTGCAACAATGCAGTGAGTTAGAGGCACTCAAGTGGTACCTCAAGTTACAAGGGGTTACAGAACCTGTGGAGTTATCTTGGTGAGAGATTAGAAGCAATAATGAGCATAAAGGCTCATTCCCCTCTTACCTAAGAGGGCTGTGGCAAATTTTGAGCCAGCATACACTTGTCATCAACAGCAATGACACCCCCTGTGCGAGAGCCAGATGCAAACCCCCTGACTGGGACCCCAGTCAGGACCACTGCCCACCAGAGTGGGCTAAATGTGCTGGTACCAATGCTGGCTGGCTTCAATGTCAATACCAATGTAACAATGGGAACTGGTGAGGATGCTGGTGTAACAGCCCCTCAGGGCTAACAGGTGAGCAGCATCACTGCTCAAGCTAATAATACAGCTAATACACAATTGGAGCTTGCCCAATTGCAAGCAGAGATTGCACCACTATATGCAGAACTCACTCAAGCAGAGCAGATGCTCAAGTTGTTGCAAGAGGAGGCCTGCACAACATGGGAATTTTATACCATTTCACAGAAGACAGTGGAGGAGTTGCAGGCAGATGCTAAGGACCTCCACAAAGACATGTTGACTTATTGTTGAGCAGCTTTCCAAGCTGAAGAAACACTCAAGCAGGAGTGTGAACAATGGCAACTAGATTGCAAAGATCACATCAAGTAGATTGATGAGCTACATCAAGCCTGCTTGTGGGATTACTTGACACCAAGCTCTATGGTGCCACCACAAGAGGCCCTGGGTCTGTATGAATACCTGTTGTATTATGAAGAACAGGACAATGACCTCTATGCCAATGTGCCAATGAACCCATCAGCCTCACTCCCACAGCCAGTGCAATTGGCTGCTCAACCTGATGTGCCAGTGCTGCTGGCCCCCACTACCACACCTGCCAGGGTAACAATAGCTGTGCTGGCCCCACCTACACCTACTGTCTCAGGCCCTGAGAAGGGCATGCATACATACTTGGGGGTAACCCATGATCTCCCTGCAAATCCACATGGGAGCACCATGTATCACAGCTATACCAATCCAAGGCTGCATATAGGCCAGTACTGGCAGTTGTACCAGTACCCCAGGGCTAACCAGGAGCCTTGGGTGTGCCCAAGGTGGATCCCTTGAGCAGTCTGAAGCACAGACCAATGGATGAGTTGCACTCAAGCAACAGATATGCACCCTGGGGTGGCATTGGGTTTGGCTTCAGCTGTGGATGTGGTGGGTGGACACCATTCCATTCAAAGTCTGGTTGAAGGGCAGATGTAGTGAGTTTCAAGGGAGGATCCCTCAAACAAGGACCATGGTGGGTGGTCAATACCAACAGCCCTGAAGGGGCAACATTGTGGTGTGCATCACATGCACAAGAGATACACTCTGTTTTTAACAGACTTTCATTGACCTGGGTTGACTTGACCCTCTTTAGCCTCCAGCAAGACCTATTGTGTCAGGCATGTCTTGTGCTGCATGAATACAGGTCCATGGCTCACCAGGAGGTGATCTGCATTGGTATGCTCTTTGATTGTAATTACAATTACCCTATACAGGGTTCAGTCCACATATCACCAGGTGAGCAGATTGGCAAGCATGGGATACTCAGTAGTGTTGATATGTCCATCCTGTGCTTCATGGAGGTGATCCATCCCAGTGGACAGCCATTTATTGCTCACATGTTGAGCAAATTATGATTGACATTTTTTCCTGCCAGGGAACTTACAAGTGAGGAGTGGCTCAACTTGATGCTACTGCATTGAGGGATATATTCAGTGACCCACTGAACATGACTGTCTTTATAGACAAGACATGCATAAATGCATTGCATTTCCTGACTGCTCAGTTGGTGACCCCCTCCAAGTCATTCAATGGCTCTGGAGGACTCTTTGCCTCTCCCAGTCAATTGCCTGGGTAACTTTTGAGCTGTTCTACCAACAGAGGGCACAACATACTGTTGCTACCTGACAATTGGCTGAGCTAGCCAATTCCCCCAGAGTACCAGAGGATGTGGTTTCATTTGCCCAGATGGTGATGGCCCCCAGCCAGGTTTTGCCTGCATACCAAAACTTTGTATTTTGTGTACAACAGGCATTTGCAATCCACAATTTAGTGCAGATGAGTTGGGCCATCCCCAGTGTCCCCAGCCCCATCACTGACTACATGCATGCAGTCTGAAATCCTCTGTGCAGACTCATTGCACAGTGATATCAGCAGCAGATATGTTGCCTGGATCCTGGAGAACATCTGGGCTATGTTCTTGCCATGTTTTACTGCAGCTCTCTCCACTTGGGTACAAGAGGACATGCTGTATAGCTCATCTGCACTGGCAAGCACTGGCACTGCAATGCCTGTGTCACAAACTGACATGCATATATCCACTCTATAATATTTTCTTGATTTACTACATTTTATGAGACCAGCTTCAAACATACTTGCCTTTTATGGTATATCTGTGCCATGTGATTCAGGGGATGTTCCAGACCGACAACCAAGATGTATTTCAACTCTGATGTGAAATTCCACAGTTCCACAGTTGCTTCTACTGCTTCTATCTCTTATCAGTTGTGACTCACTGTATAGACTTGTTTGTTATGACGTGGCTTGTACTATGTATATAAACCAGGTCAAGTTTGCAGAGGGCTCCTCAAGAACTTGACCTCTCATTGAATACAAGTTCTTTTCCTTTCTTACTATTTTTCTTGTCACCTGACTTGTCATCGTCGACAGCCTGCCTTGTTAGTACACCCAATGGATAACTTTATGGACTCTGCTGATTGAGTCCTGAGCAACAGGGTGTAAGGATAGCAGTCACATGACTGCTTTTACTTCATATATGCATAACTTTGCTGATGTATGAGTCTTATTTTGTTCTTTACAATCACCAATTGTTTTACTCAAGTAATATATTCTATGTACATGCATTCTATTGCTGTGCAAGGCAAATAAAGGCCTTAAGTACAGTTTTATTGAGGGCCAAGCCCTTACAATGGGTTAACTTCAACTATCTGAGAAATAAACAAGGCTCTGCAGGAGCGGGCAAGGGCAATGAAGGCTGCCAATAGCCACCTGGATAATTTGGAGGAACTTGTCATGGCAATAGAGCAACAAACCACTGACCTGGTAAACAAGTTGAGGAAGGACACAACAACTGAAGGACCTTTGCCAGAACAACAGCAACAACCTCAAGAACCCAGCTCCCAATCATTATCTCCACCTCCCTTGGAGAGGAGATCCTTCCAAAGGGAGTCCACTGCCCAGCCCTCAACAACCCCTATGGGCCAAGTGAGGATGGAGCCAGAAAAACCATCCTTTATGAACCAAACCACCTTAGCAGGAGCAACTATCCCAAAAGATGCCCAGGAAAAAAGCCAGAAGTCTTCAATGGAAAGAAAGGAAAGGCAGCCAAGACCTTCTTGACCAAAATGGAAATATACTTTGAGGACTATGAAGCAGGAACCTTCAACAATAATTGGAAGATATCCATCACACTAATGAGCATGAGTAGTGGGGATGCTGCCAATTGGGCACAATCATTGCTCAAGATGATATCAAACATGGAGGACCATGAATTCCTGAAGTGTTGGTCAGCATTCAAGGCTGCATTCCTTACTAATTTCCAAGACCTGGTTAAAAAGGAAAAGGCAATCAGGGAATTGGGTAACCTAACCCAAACAAGGAGCACCCAGGCATATGCCACCCAATTCTGGACCCTGGCCCAGGAAGTGAACTGGAATGACAATGCACTCATTGACCAGTTCAAAGAAGGGCTGAAGCCAGAGGTCAGGCAGGAACTGCTGAGGATGTAAATGTATGGAGCAGCAGGCCAAATGTCCTTAGAAGAATGGATTGCATTGGCATGCAGGGCAGATGATATAATATGCTCTAACAGGAAGCTTAACACTGTATGAAGCACAGGCCTAGGAGCCTCAAACTGGAACTCACAAGGCAAAACATTCACAGGGTCAAAGGGGCACACTGGACAGGTCAAGTCAAACATGACTAACAAACCAAACAACATGGTCAGGATACCCAATGAAGAAGAAGATTGGCAGAGGAAAGAGAAACTCTGTGTCAAGTATGGTAAGGCTGGACACATCATGAGGGACTGCTGAGGACAATGGACTTATGACAAAAGCAAGATTGTCAGCAAGGCAAGCATAGAAAAAGAAACTGACAACTGTGAGACAGATTTCAAGTTGGAAAACTAGTGGGGTCCACTGAATCCATGTCAGTAGACCTTGCTGTTACGGGTCAGGGTACACTTGTATATCTAGAGCTTAAGCAAATGTAGATATGTTAGTATACACTAATTGTACTCAATACTTCTTAGACTAGAGTAAGAAGGCTCAAAGTAGTTGCAATGCGATCAAGTAACCCTCAAGGTAGTCTTAATCTTTCACAGTGTAAACTGACTAATTTATAGGTATAAAGAGCAAGACTACTGTGGTCAGGTTCCCTTAGATATCTTAAATGTAGTTCAGCCCTAGTCGCTTGGACTAACTGATACTAATCTTAATACTAGGCTTAAGCAATGGCTTACAGGATAGATGGTGGGCTGCCTAATGCATGTACTTCCTCAGCTACAGGTACTTAGATTTCCTCTAATAGCTGGTACTTAATGTCATGCTCAATCAGGCAATATTGTATCCTTATATATCTCTGTATATAAGATACAATGACTCAGACAGTATATAACTAATATGGTACTTTATTCCTCAGTACTAGTTATATAAGAAATCACACACAGACAAGAGAAATAGAAAGAGAAAAAGAAACCAATAACCGGTCTGGGTTGAGTAGTGAAGGGAAGGAGGTGGTCTGGAAGGGCCTCAGAGGAGGTCCTTTTATACCCTGAGGAGGGCATTCCAGAGCCAAATAGATACATGCATGCCAGTGCAATCATCAAAAGAGGGTACTGCTATACTTGGGGTACACCTTAGCCCAGTATAGGATAAAAGAGTAAAGACAGGGTGTGGATCAAAGGCATTGATGCATCTGAGACCTGCTATTGGCTTGTAGATCATATTATCATAGTATATACATGTAATGAACAGAGGATACATCTCAGTGAGTCATAAAGTGAGTCAGAGAAGCTTCTGGATCAATTTGGGAAGCTCTCCTGACTCACTGGAGTCATTAGATCTTGATTGATGGTCCAGTAAGATTCTAATGATCTTCGGGCCATTCCGGCGTGAGGATCCGGTGGATCGCGACGATCTTCGGGCAGCAGATACTGCCGAAGATTAGCTATCGATAGAGCACAAGATCGCTTTGATAGCGTAAGCGGTTGCCGAGATATGAGCGGTGCGATGTTGTAATCAATATCTCCTGATAAGAGGAAATATCGCAACCTCTGTATCTCTCTGAGATCTTATCGTAAAATCTTAATAAAATATGCGTTGGAGAGCGGGAATTTTGTACTATTTAATGGAACAGAAAATAGTACAATTCAGAGTGCATACAAATTCAAGTATTTCACAATTTAATTACCGAGGCATCGCTTGAGGTTGGCAGAGCAGACTAAAATAATTGAAAATGTTAGTGATCCATAACACTTGCAAACACCCCAGCAGCTAATGTATATTTTCTTAAGAAATCCAATAATCAATCAATAGTATACACTACTGTGGAGGGAATCATGGAACCAGCCAAAACACTGATAGATACAGGGTCCACTTGTAACTTCATGGATTTGGGATATGTCAAAAGAAAGGGAATCCTGACAGAGCAGCTGAAGGCTAAGTGATCAGTAATTGCAATTGATGGAAAGGAGATCAAGGATGCAATTTCAGAAAGGATGATACTGCAAATCAAAGTAGAAGGCACAACACTAAAGTGCACCTTTTACATAATGGACTTGGGAAATACTGAGGTGATACTAGGTAAAGACTGGCTAAAAGAGGCCAAACCTGTGATTGAATGGAAAGACCAATCCATCTCAGATAAAGACCATATTGCTGGCAAAGCAGCTGAAGAGATACCCCTGATACCCCAAGAGTTCAGGGATTTCATAGATCAATTCCAAGAAGGTTTTAGTGAACTTCCTAAACACCAACAATTTGACTGTGCAATAGACTTCATAGAAGGTGCAGAATTGCCTTAACCAGCAAAGGTCTACCCAAGGACCCCAGCAGAGTTAGCAGCCTGAAAGAGCTAGATTGAAAAGGAGCTCAAGGACAGGAAAATAAGCAGAAGCAAATCAACCATTGCTGCACCCTGCTTGTATGTGAACAAAGCAGACAGGGGCTGAGGTTGGTAGTAGATTATAGAAAACTGAATGCCATTACCAAGCCAGACCTATTCCCTATGCCAGTATAAGAGGAGCTCATGGAGAAGCTGGAGGATGTCACAATATTTACCAAGATGGACAACTGATGGGGGGTCAATAATATGAGGATGAAGGAAGGGGATGAATGAAAGACAGCATTCAGGAACAAGTACAAGATATTTGAATTCACAATAATGCCATTTGGTTTAAGGAATGGGCCATCAATGTGGATGCAGTTCATAAGCTCCATATTTGAAAATCTCCTAGATGTTTGCATGGTTGTGTACATGGATGACCTCATAATCTACTCCAACAATAGAGAGGAACATAAGGAGCATGTGTGAGAAGTCCTAGGACATCTTAGGAAGCACCACCTGTTCCAGAAACCACACAAATGCAACTTCTTCACAACAAGGACCAGTTTCATAGGAATTGGCATAGCCCCTGAAGGTATTTCCATGGAACAGGAGATAATCAGGGCAATTGTGGAATGGAAAGAGCCTATAACATAAAACAAATCCAGTCATTCCTAGGATCTGCAAACTTTTACCAAGGATTTATACCCAACTTTAGTACCAAAGCAAAACCCCTAACAGAGCTTATGAGGAAGGATACTAAATGGCAATGGACCACCAGGGAACAAGAAGCCTTTGATTAAATCAATAAGTTGATTGCAAGGGACCCAGTAGTTATACACCCCAAACCTAACAAGCCTTACATACTAGAAACAGATGCCTCAAGAGTAGCCATGGGAGCAGTCCTAAGCCAAAAGGGGGAAGATGGGAGGCTACATCCAATAGCATACCTATCAGAAAGCTTCACCCCACCACAAAGGAACTATGACACACATGACAAAGAACTACTTGTGATAGTTTGATCACTGGAGCATTGGAGGCTGTTCCTGGAAGGAACCAAAATTCCCATTACAGTCTACACAGATCACTGAAATCTCCAGTATTGGTAAGAGGCCAAGATCTGGAACAGGAACCATGCACAGTGGCACCTGACATTAGCATCATTGAACTTCCAGATTGAATATTGACCAGGGATATTATCACAAAAGCCAGATGACCTGTCACACAGGCATGATAATGAAGACATACCAAATGAACCACAGGTCATGATATCAACAGATAGGTTAATTGGATTCAAGGCAGAAATGAGGACAAGCTTCCTACAAGAAGTAAGGGAAGCACAAGAGGAAGACAAATCAATAGCAGGTCTGATCCAAAGTGTAGCAGACAAGGAAAAGTTGCTACCAACAGTATGAAAGGAGCTCAAGTGGTATAACATGGAAAATGGGCTATTACAATATGATGAAAGCATCTACATACCAGATGACAAAAATCTGCAATTAGAGCTACTGGCTGCTGGAACTCCATTATGACTCTCCAGTGGCAGGACACCAGGGACATGCTCTAGAGATGTTGTGCCAGAATTCCTGCATTCTGGCATCAAGGGTAACTCAATTGCAGAAGCAGCTCAGAAGTGCTGATTGGTCAGCTGATGGAATAGAGTTACCCTTGATGCCAGAATGCAGGAATTCTGGCACAACATCTCTAACATGCTCAGACCCTGGAATTGATATCCCAACAATACTATTGGCCAGGGCTGAAAGAACAAGTGAATAGGTACATAGACTCATGTGAGGTGTGTCAAAGAAGCAAGGGACATAAGCAACCCTCTCTCATGAAGCTGCTACCAATACTGGAAAGGCCCTGGGATGACAGAGCATATGACTTTATTGTCAAATTGCCACTATCAAATGGCTATGATAGCATCCTGACAGTTATAGACTGCTTCTCAATGCAGGCACATTTCATTCCATGCCTTGAGTCAACCCATGCAGAAGAATTAGCAGAAATCTTTGTCAAAGAGATCTGGAAACTGCATGGAACTGTTATGGATCACTAACATTTTTCTATTATTTTAGTCTGCTCTGCCAACCTCAAGCAATGCCTCTGTAATTTTCCTGAAATTAAATGACTCTGTATGCATCTAAATTCATACTATTGTTGCTCCATTAAATAGCACAAATTCTCCTCTTTCCAACGCATATATTATCATGATTTTATCTTAAGAACTCAGGGAGATATATAGGTTGCAATATTTCCTCTTATCAGGAGATATTGATAACAACATTGCACTGCTCATATCTTGGCAACCACTTACGCTATCAAAGCGATCTCATTCTCTATCAATAGCTAATCTTTGGCAGTATTTGCTGCCCAAAGATCATTGCGATCCACCAGATCCTTGCACTGCAATGGCCCAAAGATCATTAGAATCTTACTGGACCATCAATCAAGATCTAATGACTCCAGTGAGTCAGGAGAGCCTTCCAAATTGATCCAGAAGCTCCTCTGACTCACTTTATGACTCACTGAGATGTAGCCTCTGTTCATTACATGTATATACTATGATAATATGATCTACAAGCCAATAGCAGGTCTCAGATGCATCAATGCCTTTGATCCACACCCTGTCTTTACTCTCTTATCCTATACTGGGCCAGGGTGTACCCCAAGTATAGCAGTACCCTCTTTTGATGATTGCACTGGCATGCATGCATCTATTTGGCTCTGGAATGCCCTCCTCAGGGTATAAAAGGACCTCCTCTGAGGCCCTTCCAGACCACCTTCCCTCCTCTACTCAACCCAGACCAGTTATTGGTTTCTTTTCTCTTTCTATTTCTCTTGTCTGTGTGTGATTTCTTATATAACTAGTACTGAGGAATAAAGTACCTTATTAGTTATATACTGTCTGAGTCATTGTATCTTATATACGGAGATATATAAGGATACAGTATTGCCTGATTGAGTGTGACATTAAGTACCAGCTATTAGAGGAAATCTAAGTACCTGTAGCTGAGGAAGTACATGCATTAGGCAGCCCACCATCTATCCTGTAAGCCATTGCTTAAGTCTAGTATTAAGATTAGCATCAGTTAGTCCAAGCAACTAGGGCTGAACTACATTTAAGATATTTAAGGGAACCTGACCATAGTAGTCTTGCTGTTTATACCTATCAATTAGTCAGTTTACACTGTGAAAGATTAAGACTACTTTGAGTGTTACTTGATTGCATTGCAACTACTTTGAGCCTTCTTACTCTAGTCTAAGAAGTATTGAGTAAAATTAGAGTATACTAACATATCTACATTTGCTTAAGCTGTAGATATTCAAGTGTACCCTGACCTGTAACAGTGATCATACAAAGTCTGAAACAGGTGACAAAACACCTGCCAGACACCCTTGGTCTTGTTTGACCTGCTACTCTGTCAATTCAAGCTCAGATTCTACACATGTATATGTGTTTGAAAGCTCAAACATTGCAATACCCAATGGTATTACAGCCATGAACATGTGTGCCCTAGTTCCTAAGTTATGTGGGTTCTAAGTGTGAGCTGACTTTTTTGGAAGATGTTTTGTCTCATACTGTAGAAGGATTGGAACACCCAATCCAGATTATTTCAGACCACAAAAATCTGGGATATTGGAAAACAAACTGACCACTGAGCAGATGGGTCACACAATTGCATGCATTCTTGTCTAGATTCAACTTCAAAACCCTGTACATCCAAGGAGCAAAGAATGGAAGAGCAGAGATTTTGTCAAGACTCTCACAACAACTGCCAGAGGGGGGGGGGGTGAGAGCCAAGCTCTACTCAAACTGGAAAATCTTATGCAGCTTTCAGTGCTCAGGGCAGAGGAAATTACCCCAGACCATGACCTGGAACAACTTATCCATGATGCAATCCCAGGTGACAGGCAACTGACTAAGGTCATTGAAGAATTAGAGAAAAACAAAAAAGTCAAGGATTGGGAGTGGGACAAAGGCCTGTTATGATTCAAAGGCTACATCTATGTACCACAAGACAAGAAACTCCATACAATGGCCAGTCTGAAAGGGCAAACCAAGTGGCCAAAGGATACCTGCAACACTACATATCAGATAGACTGGACAATTGGGCCTCACTATTGCCCCTGGCAGAATTTGCATACAATAACAGGGTGAATGCATCCACAGGGAAGACCCCATTCTTTGTAAACTATGGATTCCACCCAAGGTTTGCTGTAGGGGACAAAACCCAGGCCTCACTTCCAACAGTAGAAGAACCTGCAGAATGGCTAAGAAAGGGGCACAATGAACTACAGGTGTTACAGGTCAGGGTACACTTGAATATCTACAGCTTAAGCAAGTGTAGATATGTTAGTATACACTAATTGTACTCAATACTTCTTAGTCTAGAGTAAGAAGGCTCAAAGTAGTTGCAATGCAATCAAGTAACACTCAAAGTAGTCTTAATCTTTCACAGTGTAAACTGACTAATTTATAGGTATAAACAGCAAGACTACTATGGTCAGGTTCCCTTAGATATCTTAAATGTAGTTCAGCCCTAGTTGCTTGGACTAACTGATACTAATCTTAATACTAGACTTAAGTGATAGCTTACAGGATAGATGGTGGGCTGCCTAATGCGTGTACTTCCTCAGCTACAGGTACTTAGATTTCCTCTAATAGCTGGTACTTAATGTCATGCTCAATCAGGCAATATTGTATCCTTATATATCTCTGTATATAAGATACAATGACTCAGACAGTATATAACTAATATGGTACTTTATTCCTCAGTACTAGTTATATAAGAAATCACACACAGACAAGAGAAATAGAAAGAGAAAAGAAACCAATAACCAGTCTGGGTTGAGTAGAGTGAAGGGGGGTGCCTCTGGAGGCCTCAGAGGAGGGCATTCCAGAGCCAAATAGATACATGCATGCCAGTGCGATCATCAAAAGAGGGTACTGCTATACTTGGGGTACACCCTAGCCCAGTATAGGATAAAAGAGTAAAGACAGGATGTGGATCAAAGGCATTGATGCATCTGAGACCTGCTATTGGCTTGTAGATCATATTATCATAATATATACATGTAATGAACGGAGGCTACATCTCAGTGAGTCATAAAGTGAGTCAGAGAAGCTTCTGGATCAATTTGGGAAGCTCTCCTGACTCACTGGAGTCATTAGATCTTGTTTGATGGTCCAGTAAGATTCTAATGATATTCGGGCCATTCCGGCGCGAGGATCTGGTGGATCGCGACGATCTTCGCGCAGCAGATACCGCCGAAGACTAGCTATCGATAGAGCACATGATCGCTTTGATAGTGTAAGCAGTTGCCGAGATATGAGCGGTGCGATGTTGTAATCAATATCTCCTGATAAGAGGAAATATCGCAACCTCTGTATCTCTCTGAGATCTTATCATAAAAACTTAATAAAATATGCGTTGGAGAGCGGGAATTTGTACTATTTAATGAAACAAAAATAGTACAATTCAGAGCGCATACAAATTCGAGTATTTCACAAAATTACAGAGGCATCGCTTGAGGTTGGCAGAGCAGCCTAAAATAATACATAATGTTAGTGATCCATAACATAGCCCCCCCAGTCTGGTATGTCAACTCACATTAGAGAGAATCATATTCCTCATTGTCAGAGTTGATGTAAATGTACTCCCTTTCTTCCAACTGGCTTGGTTCAGCTGGTTCAGAAGGAGTGGAGGCACCAGACACAGTAAGGACTCCTCATCTGACTCTTTAGCCTCAGGATCAGCTTCAGAGAGAGAGACAGATTGGGATGGTCCAGCTTCATTTTCAAAATGAACCCTAGGGCACCATCTGTCACCCCTGTATCCTTGGGGTTGGAAGACCTGTAACCCATTTGGTTAGCTGGATATGCTACTTCCATTTACTAGGATTTTAAGCATACCAAGGGACAGTTTTGGGCCCTGCAGCAGCAGCCAATTGTTCCATCTTGCTTGTCAGGAACTGGTAAAACTTCTTGGCAGACAATTGCTGCCTCAGAGTGAAGTAGACATGCTGTTCCTTGGTTGTCAGCTTCTAACCCAAGGGTAGTAGGATTGGGCTTACCATATCATCTCCCCAAGTCTTAGGAACTCCAGACTTATTGGGCTCCAGCCATCCCTTCTTGCAGAATATAGAGCGATATAGATGGAAACAATCCTTTCCTGCAGCTATCATGGCACAAGGGAAAGGAGGGAGGACAGATGTCTTGTCCCTACCATCATACATAGCCAGACAGCGCAGGCTGCAAACCATCTGTAAGGCCCAAATCTGCAATCGAACCACTTCAGAAATAAGGGCAGGAAGAGATTCAAAAGGATTCTGCCAGTCCCAAGCAGTGAAGCCTGTTATTGGCTCTATAGGGAAAGCAATTCCTGCTTCCCTGAAGCGTGCATATAGAGGTGAATCCACTGAAAAGTTATGAGACTTGTAGGCCTCTTCCAAAGTCCCATTCTGCAAGTAGTTCCCACTGCATCTTGCACTTGGAGGTGCATCTACCAAGGCATGGGCTACTTGATCATGCACATACCATCCATCAGTGCCCCAGTCCTCATTGAAACTGTAGTAAATTTCAATGCCATCCCTGAACTTTCGTTCCAAGATGGAAGTACTGGAGGCATATAGCCCTTCCCCCATGCGCATAGAGGCTGCCAGGCAAGCAAAGTACTTGGACAGCAGAATTGAATCTGCTACTGCCTTGGCTTGCTCCTCATTGAGCATCATAGGAGGGGACTGCATGGTGCAAGAATAGAGAGATAGTGGTGAAAAGTGCTTAAGAGCTGGTAGGGTGTTGAACCACTGAGAGAGAGGGCTCTCCAAGGCTGTTTTTATAGCCCAGAGTGTCCTGCTTTGCTCTTTGGAATTATAGGATTGCCCTTAAGTTCACACAAGTGGAATTGGGGGACAATAGCATAAATTCCAAGCAGACTAAACTAATACAAGTCATGAGTCTCCATGATATCCCTCAGACGTCTTTGTGCAGCTCTGAGGTTCCCTACTTCTTCCACTAGTTCCCTATTCAACTCCTGTACCCTACTTTCTAAGGCCAACTCCGTCACCAGAAGGTCACCAGATGACTCAGTTCCATCAGAAAGTGAGTCAGATGGTGATTCTGGCTGGTATCAGGAGAAGGGGAAGGAGGGTAAGCAGTCTAAACAAGTCAACTTTAGATCTTGACTCAAGAGAAGCGAACTCACTGATATTCAGGAAGCTCTCCTCCTGACTCATATTCCCCATCAGTAGGTGCTTCAGAGAGTATGGAAGGCTCTCTGGAAGCCTCATGGGGCCGATGTGCATAATCCCTACAGATCAGCTTTAGATCTTGACTCAATCGAAGTCAAGAACTTACCAGTCCATCCTCTCCAGGAACTCCTCATAGTCACAGGGCTTGCACTTGGGGGAGGCACAGGCCTTTCATCCCTTCTGCCCCATCCATGCATCAAGACCAGATCAAATGGGGTTGGCTCCAACCCTGGAGAGGGAGGAGTTGGCCATCCAATCTCAAATGAGGGCCTTGACTGGGCTTCCAATGGGTAAGTTGGAAGTGGAGGATAGTGCAGAGAGGGTGCTGGGTTGGGATACACAGGAAGAGGCACATCTGGGGCAGGCTTGATGCCCTCCCTTCTAGATTGTCACCTATTCTGCCTGTTTTGAGATCACACCCTAGTGTGTTCCCATCTGAGGCCCATAAAGTGACATTCCAGAATGTCCAGATGGGTGCTGGGAGTCTGGGGACGTTCAATTGAGTAGTCAGACATGTTTAGAGGGTAAAACTGTGCAGTATACAGCTGTAGTACCTTAGAGATGACACAAAAATCTTATACTGCATGTATTTCACATCCAGTTGCCAATAGGAAGCTTACTCCAAGTAAAAGAAGCTTGTAACTGGCCAAATAGAGTGCACTCTGCTGTTATCTGTACAGTTATCACATGCTGATCCTTCCAGATCTTTCTTATCTAGTCCTTAAACCTTACAGTTGGTGATCGGTCCAAGCAGTCAACTGAGATTACTTTGCAGTGACTCATTCTGATGATCGCTTAGGGGATCAGACAACTTTATACTTTAAATCTATATACAGAAAGTTCTGGTACAAGACTTAAAGCGGAGTTAAGGGGAAAAGTTTCTTGATGGGGACTAGATGTGATCGATCCAAATAGATCAGTGGACTTGATAAGATGATCAGGAAAGATCTGACTTACCAAGCTTGGGTAATCTTATCTACAGCTGTAGAAAAGATCCTAAGTATTGCTGTCGCTCCATCCCTTGCATTTGATCTGTCCAGAACCATAAGTATTAAACCCAGTAAATAGATTTTGGACTTACAGTATGGGTGGTCTGGCAGAATGAATAGCTCAGAGGGCATGCCTCTGTTGCCTGGACCCCTGTAAGGGCTATACTGCCTGCGATTCCTCACCAGGGCGATGGAGAGGATGTTGGGCTTACAGTCCAGAGGGTCCTTGCCTGCTGAGGTATACTAGCTTGTATGGCAGAGAAATCACCACCCTGCCAGTGACAGTATGGTGCGCTCCAGGTTGGAGTACTCCAACACACCTTTTGTCCAGGTGCGACCCATATAAAGTCTTCTCCTAGACTGTAGAGGTAGTAGAGGTGGCAAGACCATGAGGATGATGGGAGAGAACAGCAATGATGAGAATGAGGTTATCCATGGTTGATGTGGTGTTTCCAGTGGTAAATGCTAGCCAATTTATATCTACAAAATGACTTTGTCAGTAAACAAACAACAGAGAAATCACGTGTTGTTCTTGGAATGATTTTCAGAAAAGGGTTAGGACTTCTTAGATGTCTTGAGGTCGCTTAAGTTCCCATTCCTTGAGTATCCTGGGAGCATTTGTCAACTGCTGCCTGGATAACCATTCATCCCATTCAGGTGGATAACCCACAAATCTTGTAAGATATTGACACTGTTTTCTCTGTCCTTTCTTGATCATCTTTTCATCCAGAATCTCTTCCACTTCCCATTCAGGTTCCTTGTCAAAGTCAGATCTATTCAGATGTTTCTTGGGATGGTCTGTACCTGCTTTATCTCTATGATAAGGTTCCAGATGAGCTATATTAATCACAGGGTGAATCTTGTAGCTGGCTGGAATCTTGATGCAATAAGTTACATCTGAAAGCTTTTCTAGAACTTCAAAGGGACCATCATACTTCATCTGGAGTTTCCTTCCTTTTCCCTTCTGATTTCTCAGCAGGTTCAGGGAATGTGGATTCAGCATGACCAAATCTCCTTCCTGTAGATCAAGATAACTATGGTTCTTGTTGTATTGATCCTCCATGTGAACCTGAGCCAATTTCAAGGCATCCTGAGCTTGAGAGCAAATAGCTTTCATCATCTCATTGAAGTTCACAGCTTTAGGATCTTCTACAGAGGGTCTGGCTAAAGCTTTACCAGTAGAAGTAAGTAAATCTGAGGGTCGAAGTGGTTCAAATCCTAAAAGAAGATAAGAAGGTGTAAATCCTGTAGATGTATGCTCCATGGTGTTGTAAGCAAAGCTAAAATCATTTAGGAGGTCACTCCAATTGTCCATTGAAGGAAAGACAAAAGCTCTTAAGGCAATCTCTAAGGTTTGGTTCATAATCTCACTCTGTCCATCAGCTTGTGGGTGATAAGCTGTAGTAAGCGATCTCTGAATGCCAACCAAAGAGGTTAAGTGTTCCCAAAAGGCTCCTGTCCATCTAGAGTCTCTGTCAGTAATAACCTGTCTTGGAAGACCATACTTGGTCCATATATGCGCATGGAATAGTTTGGCAGTCTCTTCCTCATTGATAGAAGTATTGCAAGGGATAAAGTGTGCATACTTAGTCAATTTATCAACTATAGTTAGTATGGCATTAAATCCATTGCTAGGAGGAAGATCCATTATAAAATCCATGGTTACTACTTCAAAAGGCTGACTAGGAATTGGAATAGATTGAAGAAAACCTCTTTGTCCATGTCTTTTAGGCTTAGCCTTTTGACAAATATCACAAGTGTGCACATATTCCTTAATGACTTGTACCATCTTAGGCCAGTAGTAGGTAGGAAGCTACTTTGTTGTAGGTCCTATGGTAGCCAGCATGAGCTCCTTCTTGAAGAGAGTCATGTATTTCAGCTACTACTTCCTTCTGTAAGTCTTTAGGGACACACAGCTTGTAATTGTCATCTCTGCAAAAGTAAATAAGACCATTTTCTCCAATCCTGTATTGTTTGTAGGGTGGATTTAGACGATCATACTCACCTTGCAGCTTCTTGAGTACATCAGCAAAATGGGGATCATTAGTGTATGCTTCATAAAAGTGATTAACTTCAGATTCATTAATACTGATGTGTAGCTCATTCAAACCTGATGTAGCAAGAGAGACATTAGCTTTATATACTTTGTTTCTTACCTTAAACCTTGTCCTAAAACCTTTGGAAGGCTTTTCTTCATTGGCTAAAGCATGCATAGTCGACTGGACAAGCAAATCCTTCTCAAAGTCTACCCCTATTTCTTGGTACAGATTCTTTGGGGCATCTTCAGTGTCATTGTTAAAAGTAAGAGGGGTTGATAAGTCTGCTAAGGGTCCATCTTGTCTAGGTATCCTTCTTCTTAGTCTAGAGATTGGGTCAACATTAGTATGGACTTTGCATGCTATGAACTATTACTAGGTCTGGAAAGGCAGCTATTACTATGCCATAACCAGATAGTCTTCTGTTCACAGTTTGGTAAGTCTTACTCCATTTAAGGGCAGCATGATCTGACACTACTACAACTTTAGCACCTTCAAGATACATGTGGAATTTCACTAGACCATCTCTTACACCTAGAGCTTCTCTCTCAGTGGCTGAGTACTTGTTTCAGCTGATTTGAGAAGTCTTGACCAGTATGCAATGACTTGCTCTATGTGTACTTCAGTTTCTTCAAAGTCTTCATTCCAAGTATCTTCATAGTCAAAAGTTTCAGTACCATCAGCCCCCCCAGTCAGGATGACCTTTCCTTTGGAGTCAGGTGTAATAAACCTGGGGACAGGTAACCCTTCTTGGTGAGCTTTCTTACATTGATCATAAACTCTAGTTCCTTTCAGGTCCTTAAGTTTCATGGTTTGAATTTGCTGTAAGATAGCAGCTATTCCAAAGTCACATGCATCAGTATAAAGCCTATAGGGCATCCCTGGTATTGGGTAAGAGAGAACTGGTGCATTGGCTAGGACTAGCTTAGCTAGTTTGAAAGCATGGGATTCCAATTTATCCCATTTCCACTTGACACTCTTCTTCAAGAGATTAAATAATGGAGCTACTATCCAAGTATAATATGGAATATAACTTGAAAAGTAGGTCATCATTCCTAAGAATGTTTGTAATGTAGGTATATCCTTAGGTTCCTCTAATTGTAGAATGCCTTCCACTTTCTCCTTATGGGTAGACATGCCAAGTCTGGACACCTTTTGTCCTAAAAGGAGTAAAGATTGATATCCAAGGTGGCATTTACCAGGAGAAAGAGTCAATCCAGAGTCTGCAATGGCCTTTAATACTTTGTCTAAATGCTCACAGTGGTCTTCAAATGACTTGCTGTATATCACAATGTCATCTATATATACTAGAGCAAATATCCATAAGAATGGGGCCAAAACATCAGTCATAACCCTTTGGAATACTGGAGGTCCATTTCTCCATCCAAAAGGCATTCTTCTGAATTGAAAGTGTCCTCTGTGACATCTAAATGCTGTCTTAGGCCTATCCTCATCCTTTATCTGGAGTTGAGGTAAAGCCTGCTAGAGCATCTAGAGTACTGAGATATTGGGCTCCTTCAAGTGAATGAAGGATATCTTGTTGCCTAGGTAAAGGATATTCATCTGGTATGGCTACTGCATTAAGCTTCCTGTAATCAATGCACAAGCGAGGCTTATTATTCCGCCATACTACAAGCACTGGGAAGCCCCAAGGGCTCTTAGATTCCTCAATTACACCTAAGCGCAACCAATCATCTATTTGCTTGTCTATAGCAGCCTTAGCTTCTTCACTTGGCCTATAAGGAGTTAAAGCAATTTCCTTTGTACCTGGTCTGAGATTAATCTCTACCCTGGCTGGGTAATTGCCAAGTCTGCCATCTAATCCAAAAGCTTCAAAGTTCTTCTTCACCACCTTTTGCAAGCTTTTCTTCTGATCTGGAGTCAAATTGTCACCCCAATGTACCTCTGCCAAGAGTCTTTCCTTAGGGACTGGCTCTGGGTCAGGCAGTTCAGCAGTTTTAGGGCCTCCCTCTGGCTGCTTTGAGAGTTCAATCTCTTCAGCAGTAGGTGAAGGTACTTTGACTTCCTTCATAAGAGTATTTATTAGATGTGCCTTGGCTTCTCCTGCTTTCCTAAGTTCTTCAGGCAAATCCTTTTCTTTATCCAATGCAATCTTGGGGTCATGCATATATCCTATGACATGTCCTTTGGGTAAATGCACTGGCCTCTGAGAAAAATTAGTTATCTGAATAGTCTTAGTAGCAGGAGTGATGATGCTGTCTGTAGTTCCATGAACATCTAAAGTTCCATTATTACTTTCTAGACTACCTTCAATAAAACCTTCTTGCTGTCCTTCCTGGAATTCAACTAGAATAGGCACTTGTGTAATGAATTCAGCCTTTAAAAATACATCCCTAGCTAATTTAACTGGGGTAGCACCTTCAGGCCCTTTCTTTAAGGCTTTCTTCTTAGAAGATTTTTTTCCTGCAAAAGGCTCTTCTTTCTAGGTTTGTCTTGAAGTCTGGTCTAGTGTAAACTTGAAATACATTTCCAGCTTCATCCAATCTTGGTTCAGTTTCTAATTCAATTACTTCAGCAGACCTACCAGAGTTGCCAAAGAGTATTCTGCTAGGAGAGGAAAGACGATCTAAAGAGATTCTATATTGGTTAGAAAAGTCATTACCCAGAATGAAAGGTACTTTCATTCCTTTCACTACATAGGCTTCTACCTGCATCTTTACAGGTCCATCCTTAGTAGGGAAGGTTAAGTCTAATACTACATATCCTGTAATACTAGTTTTACCAGTCACTTGAATAAGATTTATCTTTTGGCCAGATTTCTCTTTAGGAGGTTGTTTCAAGCTAGTCAGAAAATTATAGCTAATCAGGGTAATATCAGAGCCTGAGTCAACTA